>LPNX010347431.1:790614-882410 GCA_001517045.1 Pseudotsuga menziesii
GACAGATGCTAGTGGGACAATAATAAGGGTTGTTCTAAGTCAATAACAGAGACCAATATCATACTGTAACGAAAATTTAAATGAGGCAAAACAAAAGTATTCCTCATATTTCAAGGAGTTATATGTTGTTGTACAAGCTCTCAATAAATGGAGACATTACTTGATTCCCAAAGAGTTTGTGTTATATTATGATAATCATGCTTTTAAGTTTATAAACAATCAACCTAAATTGAATAAGAAACATGCTAAGTAGGTGGAATTTTTGCAGAACTTTACCTTTGTGATCAAGCATACAAATGGAAAATATAATAAAGTTTTTGATGCTTTAAGCAGAGTAAGTTTGATATTGCAGGAAATTAAGGTCAGTTCTTTGGGACTTGAAAGTTTAATTAATATGTATAAAGAAGATGTGGATTTCAAAGATATATATGTAGCCTACGAGAATCCAGTTACCCATAATAGAAGCCAATGGTTAGACTACATGTTACAAGAAGGATTGCTGTTCAAAAATAGCAATTTAAGTATTCCAAAATGTTCTATGAGAGAAAATTTGATACAAGAGAAACACAGTGGAAGTTTATTAGGACATTTTGGACAAGATAAAACATTTGCTCAGGTGAGTACTTTTTATTTTTGGCCAGAAATGCAACATCATGTAAATAAGCGTGTTGAAAAATGCAGTATATGTCAACATGCCAAAGGGAGAAGACAAAATACTGGACTATATCAACCCCTACCTATTCCAACTAGGCCTTGGGATTCCATCAGCATGGATTTTGTTCTAGGATTGCCTAGAACTCAGAGGGGAAATGGTTATATTTATGTAGTAGTGGATAGGTTTTCAAAAATGGCTCATTTTATTGCTTGTAAGAAAACCAATGATGAAACAAACATTGCTAATTTATTATTTTCATAAATTGTAAAGTTGCATGGTTTACCTTTAAGCATTGTGTCTGACAGGGATACTAAATTTGTTGGTCATTTTTGGAGAACTTTGTGAAAGAAGTTGGGAACCAATATCAATTTTAGTTATGCTTATCATCCTCAGACTAAAGTGGTGAACAGAAGCTTGGGAAATATACTGAGAAGTATTGTTTATGAAAACCCGAAACAATGGGATTTAGCTCTTGCTCAAGCTGAGTTTGCTTACAATGATTCACCTAACATGAGTACATGTATGAGTCCTTTTCAGATTGTATATGGAATGCAACCGAGGGGAGTATATGAACTTAGAAATTTGGGAGGACAGAATAGGAGAAGTGCATATGGTGAAGATTTTGCATCTAGCATGCATGAGCTACAAGAAAATGTTAAGAAGAAATTGTAGGAAAGTGTTGGTAAATACAAACAGAGAGCAGATATGAAAAGAAAGGAAGTTATTTTTCAGGTTGGAGATTTAGTAATGGCCTATCTTAGGAAAGAGAGGTTTCCTAAGGGAACCTACAATAAATTGAAGCTCAAGAATATTGGACCTTGTAAAAATTTGAGGAAGTTTTCTTCAAATGCATATGAAATAGAACTTTCTTCTAATATTCAAATCTCTCCAATTTTTAATGTTTTAGATATATATCCTTTTAAAGATTCAGGTGTTCAGAAAGAAGAAATGATTTCAGGAGAAAATGGTCCATTTATAGATTGGCAAGGATAGTTACCTCAGAAAGAACAACCACAGATTGATGCTATCCTTGACAAAAGGGTTTCAAAGAAGACTAGGGACAAATAATATTTTCAGTATTTGGTCAAATGGAAAGATCAGCCTTCTGAAGATGCAGCGTGGATGACAGTGTTAGGATTATTAATCCTCCCTTGTTTAAATGTCTATTAGATTAATCATTGCCTAACTTAGGAACCTTAATTAAATATTTGGGTCCATTAGTACAATTGGGTCCACTTGGCCTAATGGGGCCACATGTACCAGTCATCGGAGTGTGGGAAACACTACTAGAGGTTAACTGCCACATACTACATGTGCATGCATCAGTTTGGGTGCCTCCTAGACCAATCCCTACATTTTAGGAGCCACTGGGAGTCCCGACACCAACCTACTTCAATTAGTTGGAGTTAGTACTAGTTAGTCTCAGTTAGCCCCCAGTTACTTTCAGTTAGTTCACAAACAGTTAGCTAGCGCATGTCTTGCATGGATGCATTTGTATTAGGCACCTTTTCCCACCTACCACACTCAGTTGCACTGAGTTAACTAGCTGTCACTATCTGTTTGAGTTGGTTGGACATATGGAAGTTGATTTTGGACTCCGATATTGATTGAGAGACCATGAGTTAGAGATTCAGTTAGATACAGTCATATCCACTTGGGAGATTCAAATTCATATCCCATGCATTCGAATTCTTCCTATGTAAACTACTGTAACACCATATATTATTATTGTGAATGACACTGTAAATTCATGAAAAATACTCATCCGTTTCCTATGTGGTTTGTTTTGTTCAGTTTGTATCTTCATTCTCCATTTACTACAAACATTATTAGAACTATCTGCTTGAAGATCTAAATGGATTTCAAATTCTAATATGGTACCAGAGCCTTCTCAGGCAAGTTTCATGGTTGTTTCACTCCATTGAACATCAGAAGCAGTTGGGTTTCCATAGAAGTTCCCTATGAAAATTTGCTAGCTCTGGATTTATTCAGAGTAGCGGAGATGGCATGATAGACCCTGAAAACATGTTCATGTCGAGAGGAAGGCCATGATTCTAACAGTTCATATGTTTTAATGTGTTATTGCAGTGAAATTGACAGGTGCTATGTAGCTTGTGTGAAGTTTTGCAGTAGTTCCAGCCGGAGCAATTATGAGTTCTCAAACTCCTGAACCACGGATCCACACAACTTCCAATTATCTTGATTGGAGGATTGATATGCAGCTAGCCTTGCGCAAGCATGGCTAACACAGGATCATACATGGATGAGATCCTGAGCCTCATTAGCTAGTAGAGTGGAACAAGTTTCTGAACTGTTGTGATGAAGCATTCAGGTACCAATGTACTTACATTTCTAGAGATCTCCTATTCCACCTAGAAGGATTGAGGACTCCCAAAGAAGCCTAGGAGAAGCTTGATAGCTTGTTTAATAAACAAGATGAGCTTCAGAGACACATTTTGGAGAATGAGTTGGTATCTTTACATCCCAGCAATTTCGAGACTATTGAGCAATTCTTTAATAAATTCAAGTCTCTAGTACTCCAATGTAGACAGTGCGGGATAGAGCAGAAGGATGAGTGAAATGTCCTTTCCATACTCAGTAAACTAGGCCCTGAGTATTCTGTATTTGTTTCCATATTTCATTCCAAGCGGGAAAGCTTTCCTGATTGGAAGGTTCCTTCCTTAGATTTTTTTTCTTCGAGTCCTTAATCAAGGAGTAAGACAAATTGATGAGAATGGGAGTCATCAATACATCCAAAGATCAAGCTCTCCTTGTTTCTGACTCTTCCAAAGTGCAAGCAAAGGGGAAATCAAAGAAGAAGGAGCCAAAGGCAACTGATTCAAAGCCTAAACAAAATCAGCAAGCTTCCGAAGGGGCCTCCGGCTCTAATAAGAAGAAGTTTGAAAAAAAGTTATGTCCCTATTGTGAAAAGGGGTACCATCTTGAATATCATTGTATGAGGAAAGAAATTGATGAAATTTTAGCTCTTCTCAAGCACCATAACATTGCTTCTCCAAGAGCAAAGAATCCCGATGAAGAACCACAGACAAAAGATACCGAGAGGTGTCATGCTTTGAAAGCAACAATATCTCCATCCTCAACATACATAATAGATTATGGAGCTTCCAATCACATGGTTGCTTCCAAAGAATCCTTGTCTACTCTTTCAATAACAAAGGGGCCTAACATTCACATGGGAGATGATTCCCAGATTCCAGTAGAAGGAAGGGGCTCAGTCAGAGTGAAGCATGGTGAGTTCAAGAATGTCTTATATGTGGCCTCCCTTTCTGCTAACCTGTTGTCTGTTTACCAGATGACACATATAGGCTCTCCCAATAGAGTTACATTCGATTCATAATTAGTTGAGATTACAGAAAAAGACATGGAAAGCTTGTAGCGAAAGGTATTGCAAATCACTTTACCAAAGCTTATGAGTTGTTGGCCACTTTTCCTAACTCACGTGACCCAGGTTCTGCACAACCTGTCAACCCAATAAACACCCGAGATACTGGCCTGACAGAGCAAGCCTCATCGGCAATGCCTGCGAAGCAGGCGTAGTCTCACCCGAGATATCTCTTGGATGGGTAACCACCGGAACCATGTTTCCGCGATTGCCGAGGGATTATAGTCCCTTGACGCGCGGCCAAGGAGCTCGACCAAGTCGCGAGGATGGAGTCATTTCCGCTGAACTGTAGCGCATACCACACATATATTTTACTAATTACTAATGATGTGATAGAGATTCGGCCTTAGTACTTTAAGCATAACGGGATATAAAAGCAGCTAACAGACATGCGCAACATACAGATGTGCAATAGTGCTTGCACCATAAACATAAACTAATACTCAGAAGTAGTATGTACTAACCTATTCATGCAATCAGGCTCTTATTGACAGTGCGCCATTCATTCAATCATGACAGGACTTGCATCGTAAGCATAAACAAATAGAAACATAAACAACTATACACATTCAATCATCAACACACAGGAGAGTTCACGTGGAAACCCATCTGGGAAAAACCACAAGGTGCTCTTCATCTGGCATGAGAAATATATGGTGCCTTCAGCTTGCATCTGACTGCAAACTTTCCTAGATCTAGCTTTCGGCTCAGACTCTTTCTTGCTCTCATGCTCTCTGTCTGATTTATCCTAATCTACTGCTGCCATCTACTGATCCGCACACGGCTTGGATCGACCTCTCTAGAATCTGCACCTCTCTAGCAGAGATTATCTTCTACTGCACTAACTCTGACTGCATCCTGCAGGCTTCCGACTACTCTACCACTCAGATCTCTCACCTTCACTATGCTCTCTTAGAGATATCCCCTCTGTTACGCTTCAGAAGTAACTAATACTAAAAACACCCAATATAACGCAATAATATTCATGGAAGCAACTACATCCAACCATTACCCAACAATGACCAACCCTCTAACTATTGAATCCCTCCTATTTATACTATTTTACATGACCACGCTGGGTCGACTGCATACAGGCAGTCTGTTAACTGTCACCATCAACCGCCCCTCAGGCTACAACTGTGGTGATCATGACTTGACACGAGGCACTAATGACCTTACTTATAGCATGCTTTCACTCGTGTGGCATCCGTCGATTTCAGCACCCACAATCTCCCTATCACTTTTGGCCGTTATTCTACACTTGTGCTGCCGCTTTACCCTGCAGCATTTTCCTTCTGTGTAGTTTCCCTTTTCTGCACAGGTGACATATATTGCGCCTATTCCTTCTTCTACGCAGCTTCCTTCTTCCGTGCAGTTTCCTTTGTCCGCGCAGATCTCCTTGCTTGTGCTTGCGCTGCGGACTGACCCTTATGCATTTCCTCATTTTTCGCTTATTTCCTGCATGATTTCCCCAGGCCCAACAGGAACCCAACACTCACATGTGGCTCATCCCAAGCCACTAAGCAGTGGACATAGTAGGTGGCACGACATGCGCAACCGTTTCTTTGATTTTTTTTCCTCCAGCTACCTATCTTGCACGTTTTGTCACTTGTGTTTTTTTTTGTTTTTTGTTTTTTTTCTATGCGCCTTGGACTTATGGGATCGTGACGCAGTCATCACGGTCTAGTTTTAATTGGCTGCCGTTGATCATACCCGCAACCGATGTTCCATCCAGCTAATGTATTTTTACCGCGCCTACTTCAGTAATGCGCCCAACCACATATGGACCTAGCCAGTGTGTTTTGAGCTTGCTTGGGTGCTTGAGAAACTTGCTGTCATACATTAGAACAAGTCCACCGACCTTGAATTGCTTTGTTCTGATGTGGCAGTCATGCCATGCTTTCTGTCGATGTTTTTCCACGTTTTGATGGAAGCCCGCAATGAAGCGTTCTTCTTCCATTTGAACCACCTGCGTAAATCTTTCTTCTACGGCATTAGTATCTGTCATCTCTGTTAGCGTAGCAATTCATAGGCTCGGTACAATGTACTCCATGGGAACTGATGCTTCTTGTCCTAGACTAAACGAAAAGGAGTGTATCCAGTTAGCCATTTGCATGTTGTTATGTAAGCCCATAATATTGTTGAGACTTTCGAGTCCCAGTCATCTCTGCACACATTATAGACCTTGGTTAAAGCATTCTCCAATATCTTGTTGAAGGCCTCAACAGTTCCATTTGCTTGAGGATGGTAGGGTGTTGTCTTCTTGTGTTGGATTTGGAATTCTGCAGTTAGTTCAACAATTAGTTTATTTACAAAATGCGTACCTTGGTCGCTGATAAGGATCTTCGGCAACCAAACCTTGTCACTACATTTTCAAAAAGAAACTTCGCCGCAGTTGTTGCGGTACAATCTTTCACAGGTGCCGCTTCCGCCCATCTTGTCAAGTAATCTGTAGCTTATAATATAGCGCGCACCAGTCCGTTTCCCTGATGGACTAATAGGGCTGGCAAAATCCACAACCCATTTATTAAAAGGCTTGGAGTGTAATTTGTGGTGCCAGTGGCATTTCATCACGTCGTGATGGTTTCCCTGTTCTTTGACACTTATCACAGTCACGACAGTATTTCCTTGTATCCATATGTACAGTTGGCCACCAGAGTCCAGCGTGCAAAATCTTGCACACTGTTTCCTTCCCAGCATAGTGTCCTCCTGAGATACCTGCATGCGCTTCAGCCATTACCCATTGCCTTTCATGATCAAAGACGCATCTGCGCAGTATTTCATCTGGTCCCAACTTATACAGTTGTCCCACGATTAGCGTGTAGTCTGCGGCCTTGACAACTAGTTGTTTCTTTTTCCATGTCGTATAATCTTCAGGTGCATAGTCTGTATTCAATAAGTGTATAATAGCATCAAATTCTTTATCAACAACGTTGATAGCAAACAGTTGCACATCAGGCAAATTATCCCCTAAGTTGTTTGGTTCTTCGCCACTTTCAATGCGCGACATGTGGTCTGGCCCAACATTCAGTCGGCCTGGCTTTACAATGACTTCAAAGTCAAATTCTTGAAATAGGAGGAGACACCAGCAGATCTTCCCCCCCAACATTGGCTGATTGACCAGGTACTTCAACGCAGAATGACAACTCACAGCGTTGAAGTACCTGGTCAATCAGCCAATGAGTTATTTTTGACAACTCAGAATGATCTCTGGAGAGGTTATTGCATGTCATCCAGTGCTGAATTGTCTCACAGCATTGGTGGGAATGTGCAGTACAGGTTTGAGAATACTCGATCCCCAGTGGGATCTCCGTGAATATCTTCTCCTTAATAGCCTTCAACGCGATATCAACTATTGGCTGCTCGTCTGCAAACTGGAATGCGTATGTGAAATTCTGTGCAACATTTTCCCATTCTCTTGTTTCCTAGCGCAACTCCATAGATGCATACTAGCCTCTAGGTGCCATTTCGAGAGTATGGATGAAATGGTGAACCCACTCCTAGCACGGGTAGTTCAAGAATGCTGCGAAATACTGCTCCAAGTGTTCAACAGGATTGGATAACCCTGTATACCTTTGTGTCACAATTGTGACCTCGTCTCCGAACCTTACTTCCAGTAGCCATTTGCACTGCGACCAGTTAGTTATCGAGCTTTTGTGCGTACCCCACCATCTCGCGGGTGTAGCTTTTAGCGCAAATTCCAGTGCAGATAATCACTGTGGCTATGTTACCAATTCTTCAAACTCAGTCAAGAACATTGCCAAGTTAGGGAGTCCTTCATATGTAGGCAGTGGTCGCGACTGAGTTCCCACTTGTCGGACAGACTTAGTTATCCTGGCACATCTCCTCATAGAGACTTCATTTAGTTGGTTCTGCTAGTTCTCAAGTGCCTCCCCTGAGTCTGATGTACATGAACTCACACTTTTCCAACTCAGGTTACCATCTGCAGTAGGATTAATGTAATCCTCCTTAAGGGTAGTGACATTATAGATGTTGTCAAGGTGATCACCTTGCCCTTCGTTGAACACCGGTTCAACGTATCACTGTCCTTCCAGTGGATCAAGGGGTGCAACTACCCTCATCTCATCATCTTCAAATGATAGGGTCCTTCTTTTGAAGTTTATAATAGTTTGGTTTCCTATTGCCCAATCAATCCCTATCAACACGAGATATGGGTTAGTATCATCTCCTATATTGATGACCTCGAAGTTCGCAAAAGTGCACAATACTTAAATATCCACTTGGACTTGACTCATCCTACCAATGGGAAAGACTTTTTCCTGATTAGCAAGCCTTAATTGAATTGGGGACCATTCTAGGGGTGGCTTTCCCATTATTTCCCACATCTGGCGCGTTAGGATGTTAACATCGGATCCTAGGTCGAGGATGATATAGTCCATGTCATAATCACCGATTTGCGCAGACATCCTGAGTTTGCGTCCCATTTTGAACTTTGTCTTGACACTGTTAACCTTCTTTGCTGGAGGGTCTTCCTCCGACAACGTTTCGATAAGCGCTTTCAGTTCTGCAAGTGCATCCTTATCCTAGATTAGCGCCAAACAAATTGACATGAATGGTTTGAGCTTACTAACCTTAGATGCACTCTTGCTTGCAGTCTGTTGTTTGAATATCTTTTGGAATCTCTCAGGCATATCTTTCACCTGGCCTTAGGTAGATGGATGTTCCGTTCCCACGAACTCTGGGCGTACATCCATGAATATGCGCTTCTGCTCTTGAACATCAAGTGGTGCTTTCTTCTGCGCGATAGGTCGCACCTGTGGTTGTGCTTGCGCTGCAGGCTTTGTCTGCGTAGCTTGATCTGCACCCATTGCAGCACCTCCCCTTGTTATCACAACTACACTTGGTTCTCGCGGTTCTGTGACTATCATCTATATGTTGGAATTAACATTCGGGTTGGGAGCATTCGGCGTAGGGTTTGGTGCTGGGTTATCTGCTTCAATCATCTGGGCTTCCCATCTAGCGATAAGTTGCGGACATTGCTCCACATTGTGTTCTTGCTTGCAATATGAGCAAGTCTTCGCAGGTTCAGGGCAGTCTCTAGCATAGTGGCCTTGCACTCCACAATTATAGCATACCACTAGCCCTCTTCCTCGGCCAAATCCTCCTCCTCCTCGGCCCCTGTAATTGCCACCCCCCCTCAACTGAGGTGGTTGCGTAAGGTATTGCGGTTGTGCATATTGCTGTTGATACGGGTTATACGGGCCCATATTCTGAAACTATGGTGCCATCTGAAATTGCTGCGTAGGATGAAACTGAGGTGTAGCCTGAAATTGCTGCGTAGGATGAAACTAAGGCGCAACCTGAAACTGAGGCGCAGCTTGGAACTGAGGCGCATCCTGGAACTGAGGCGAATCCTGGAACTGAGGAACAGTTTGGAACTGCGCTTGAGCCTATTCAATATTTATTTGCTTCTCAATCTTCATTAGATATGCATCTACCATTTTCTCTCTCATAAGTTGGTAGGCCCTATAGTCTTTTTCATCATGGCCTACAGATTTACAAAATTTACAATATAGACTGGATGGGGTACATACCATCTTCTGCAGGAACATGCAATCTACGTCGCGGTGTCCTCTTGTCTGGTATATGTTGCACCAGGGCAGCCCCTGGTTACTCAATGGGTTTAGCGCACCGGACGAGATGTAGTTCATGTAAGTCGGGAAATCATCTTTGGTATGTCCTCTTTCCCGGCATCGCGTACACCAGAGGTCTTCCTGCACCTCTTTTCCTCTTTTTATGTCTTGGAGTTGAATAGTCAGATTAGCCAATTGCAACTGAATCTGTATCATTCCTGCAGTGCCATCTCCAACAGGTGAAGCCTTTAGCTTCATCGCCAATTCCAGTGCCTCCATTTGCGTTGCAATCTTTTGCTGCATGAGTGGTCCTCTAATGTGTGGTAGTAGCGCAACAATAAACCACTCTTTATGCTACACATTCAACATTAGGAAGCTTACTTTGGCCATCAGCGTCTTGAACCATTGATCAAAGTCCCATACTGTCACTGTCGGAGCCTGCTTAATCTCCTTGATCGCGGTTATACATTGGGACTCAGATTGTGGCTTTCTAAATTCTGAGATCATTGCGCGTCGAATCTCCTCAAGAGTCTTCTGCCGTGTTCTGATGGTATGACACAAAACTTCATGAACCAATTCAGCGCGCTACCCCTCAAGGTCATGATCATATGTGCCTTCTTTATATTTGCATTATGGAGTAAATGCACCATCCAAACAGCTTCACAGAGGAACCAATGCTGCTCTGGGTCTTCCGTTCCATTCCCATTGAATGTGGGTAATCTAATGTCTATTCCTGCCATTAGGGTGGCGTTGGGGTTGTTCACTGGATTCCCTGGATTTGCTGGATTTACTGGGATCGCTGATGGGCTTCCTTGCACACCAGTCCCGACACTAGGACTACTAGTGTTCACAAGTGGCTTAGGTGAGAAAATTCTAGGTCTCACTTCAAGGTATCTTCTTGGAATGTTGTAGTCACGTCCTGTCCTTGGAGACTCTGTAGACTCTTCGGATTCTGCTCTCTCAGAAATCGGACTATACTCCTCTTCGTCGCAGGACCCTTCGTCTAGGTGTGACTCACATCCATATTCACCCTCCCTGGGAAAGCTATAAGCCCTCCTACCTCCTGCTACCTTCCTCCTCTTTCCTGACCGGAACCTCCTTCCGCTTCTTAAGAATCCAGTGTCCAACTCGTCTTCTGAGCTTCCTTGGAACATTTCTTCTTACTACCTTCCATATTACTCCCAAATTTTACACAACATATCTGCTTCACAGACTGCGCGACTCAATCCCTGAGTTGTAAAATACCCTTTTCATAAAGGAGCATTTTAATCCATAGGTTTATAGACATAAGGTACCTTCCACAAGGTCCTTGGAAATAAGTGTCTCTCTGCCTCGCTATACGAGGTTATTGCTTCAACATCGAACTTAGTAACGTATCCTTCTAATATGCTGTCAATCCAAAAATTAACAGCTCTTGAAATAGGGTTACTTACTTGTGCCACTTCTTGTGTTAGCTGGTCGGTCCACTCAACTATCCCTCTTCTTTGGAAGTTAGTCTGTCGGGTTGCTAACCTCGACAACCATTCTTGTAATATAACGGGGAATTCTGTGAAAAAAATTTCATGGATATCTGAGTATAGATATCGCTGTACCCATTTCTCAGGGCTCAGCTACGAACCCTCGCTTTTCTTCAGCACAAATATCAACATCTTCGATTCTAGCCAATCCTCAACTTCACTCTTGGTCGGTTGCCACAACATTTCCCTTGTTCTGATCAACAGGGTCTCGAAAACGAAACCATTTGTTGGCCATTTTTCCTAACTCACGTGACCCAGGTTTGTGTAGCCCGTCAACCCAACAAACACCCAAGATATAAGCCCGATAAAGCAAGCCCTGTTGGTAACACCTGCAAAGCAAGTGTAGTCTCACCCGAGATATCTCTTCCATGGGTAACCACCGGAATCATGTTTCCGCGATTTCCGAGGGATTATAGTCCCTTGGCGCGCGACTAAGGAGCTCGACCAAGTCGTGAGGATGGAGTCATTTCCGGAACTGTAGCGCATACCGCGCATATATTTTATTAACTACTAACGACGCGACATAGATTCGGCCTTGGTACTTTAAGCATAACGGGATATAAAAGCAGCTAACAGACAGGCGTAACATACATACGCGTAACATCGCTTGCGTCGTAAATATAAACTAATACTCAGAAGCAACACGTACTAACCTATTCATGCAATCGGGCTCTTATTGAGAGTGCAGAATTCATTCAATCATGACAGGACTTGCATAGTAAGCATAAACAAATAGAAACATAAAAAACCATACACATTCAATCATCAACACACATGAGAGTTCACATGGAAACCCATCTGGGAAAAACCATAAGGCGCTCTTCATCTGGCATGAGAAATATATGGCACCTTCTGCTTGCATCTGACTGTAGACTATCCTAGATCTAGCTTTCGGCTTAGACTCTTTCTCACTCTCATGATCTCTGTCTTATTTCTCCTAATCTACTGCTACCATCTACTGATCCGTACACAGCCTGGATCGACCTCTCTAGCATAGCTTCTCTTCTACTGCACTGAATCTGACTGCATCCTGCAGGCTTCTGACTACTCTACCACTTAGATCTCTCAGCTTCACTCTGCTCTCTTAGATATCTCCCCTCTGTTACCCTTCAAAAGTAACTAATACTAAAAACACCCAATATAACACAATAATCTTCATGGAAGCAACTACAACCAACCATTACCCAACAATGACCAACCCTCTAACTATTGAATCCCTCCTATTTATACTATTTTACATGACCACGTAGGGTCGACTGCATACAGGCAGTCTGTTAACTGTCACCATTAGCTGCCCCTCAGGCTACAACTGTGGTTATCACGACTTGACACGAGGCACTAACGACCTTACTTACAACGTGCTTTCACTCGTGTGGCATCCACCGACTTAAGCTGACTTCAGCACCCATGATCTCCCTATCGCTTTTGGTCGTTATTCTGCACTTGTGCTCCCGCTTTACCCTGTAGCATTTTCCTTATGTGCAGTTTCCCTTTTCCGTGTAGGTGACATCTCTGGCGCCTATTCCTTCTTCTGCGCAGCTTCCTTCTTCGTAGTTTCCTTTGTCTGCGCAGATCTCCTTGCTTGCGCTTGCGTTGCGGACTGAACATTGTGCGTTTCCTTCTTTTTCGCTTATTTCCTACGCGCTTTCCCCAGGCCCAACATGAGTTCTCACATTTCTTACATGTTTCTCCTCCTACATATTTATTGTCTCATGCTAACAACACCAACAAGATTTGGCATGAGAGATTTGGCCATCTCAATTTCAAATATCTGAAGCAGCTCCACAATGATAAAATGGTTGAAGGTTTGCCCTCCATCCAAACTTTTGATGGAGTATGTTCTGGTTGCTTGGTAGGTAAGCATCCAGAAAAGAAGTATGATGTTGGGAAGGCACATAGAGCTGCCTCTACACTTGATTTGATACATAGTGATGTAGCAAGACCTATGCCAACAAAATCCATTAATGGTTGCAGGTACTTCCTCACTTTTATTGATGATTGTTCACGGTACTGTTGGATCTACTTCATGAAACAAAAATCATAAGTTTTTGAGATTTTTAAAGTTTTTAAAGCTATGGTTGAGAACAGTTTCAATAAGAATATCAAGTCAATAAGATACGATAAGGGAGGAGCGTACATCAAAGGATATTTCCAGAGTTTCTGTGAATCAGAGGGGATTCGAATGGAACACTTAGTTCCATACATACCACAACAAAATGGTGTGGCTGAGAGGAAGAATAGATTAGTCAAAGAGATGGCAACATGCCTTCTCCATGCCAAGCATCTACCTCCTTCTCTTTGGGCTAAAGCAGTAAATTGTGCTTCGTATTTGTAGAATAGGGTGCCCCACAAGTCAGTGGTTGGGGTCACTCCATTCGAAGCACTGCATGGGTATAAGCCTAATGTCTATCATTTGAGAGTTTTTGGTTCCAAAGCTTGGGCCAGAATACCACTTGACAAGAGGAAGGCCTTCCAAGCCCAAAGTAGTGAATGCATTCTACTGGGATATGCAAAAGATGCAAAAGCTTACAAACTGATGGAGATTACTACCAGAAGATGCTTCATTGAAAGAATTGTCCAGTTCGAAGAAGATCAGCTGCATGATACTCCTCCAATAGCACAAGAAGGTATACCTATTTCTCCACCTATTTTTGATAGTGATGATGATGTGCTATAGGTTTCAGATTCAGATGAAGAAGATCACATTCAACATGATCCTGTTATTGAGACCGAATCTCAAGAGATTCTAGATCTAGATCCATACCTAGTCCTAATCAGAATCCTAAGCCCAGATGGGCCAAAAATATTATTGATGTAGCTGGAAATGGTGCTGGAGATCTAGAAGACAGAAGAAGAACAAGGTCCCAGTATCAAAATGAGCATGCTGCACTATCTCTCACAGATTCGCTCTCTAGAGTATGGTGCAACAAAGTTCCATGTTGGTGCTACTTGATGATGGCAAATGATCAACTACATGGCCCACAAAAGAAGAGATTTGATCATTCCCTACCTTCACCATCCATCAGAGACAAACAGAGTCATCAGTTCAAAAGTACTCTGAGAGGTCCACTAATGGACCATGCTGTTGCATAGAGCTGCAAATTTGCAACAGTGTTTTTGCTCAAGTTATTTTTCTAAGGAGGAAGCTTCTTTCTTCTGAAGATAGCTTGCAGATTGCTATTTTCTTGCTTATTTTTGAGGGGGGGTTTTTCCCATGAGGTTTTCCCCTATTTCCTCAGTTGTATTAAGCAACATTTTTTTATTATCTTTTAGATTGTATTTGGGTGACCTATGGTCTTGTTACCAGGGCCCACAGTTGTCCAAGTTAGGATTCAGGGGGGGTGTTAGGATTATTAATCCTCCCTTGGTTAAATGTCTATTAGATTAATTATTGCCTAACTTAGGAATCTTAATTAAATATTTCATTCCATTAGTACAATTGGGTCCACTTGGCCTAATGGGGCCACATGTACCAGTCACTGGAGTGTGGGGAACACTGCTAGAGGTTAACTGCCACTTACTGCATGTGCATGCATCAGTTTGGGCGCCTCCTAGACCAATCCCTACATTTTAGGAGCCACTAGGAATCCCGACTCCAACCTACTTCAGTTAGTTGGAGTTAGTACTAGTTAGTCTCAGTTATCGCCCAGTTACTTTCAGTTAGTTCATAAACAGTTAGCTAGCGCATGTATTGCATGGATAATGCATGGATGCATGTGGAGTAGGCACCTTTTCCCACCTACCACACTCAGTTGCACTGAGTTAACTAGCTCTCACTGTCTGTTTGAGTTGGTTGGACATCTGAGAGTTGATTTTGGACTTCGATATTGATTGAGAGACCATGAGTTAGAGATTCAGTTAGATACAGTCATATCCACTTGGGAGATTCGAATTCATATCCCATGCATTCGAATTCTTCCTATGTAAACTATTGTAACACCAGATATTATTATTGTGAATTATACTATAAATTCCTGAGCAATACTCATCCGTTTCTTGTGTGGTTTGTTTTGTTCAGTTTGAATCTTCATTCTCCATTTACTGCAAACATTATTAGAACAATCTGCTTGAAGATCTAAATGGTAGTCAAATTCTAATAGACATAAATAGAGATTTCCAAGTATAGTGTGAACCCTGAAGACTTATTGAAGAATTCTTTTCTTCCCCCGGAGTATGATGCAGGAGCATCTAGTCAAAATTCTCTGTTTGCTGAATAAACAGTCAATGCCATTTTCTGCTTCCATGTAAATTTTCTAGAAGACAGGGTTGGTTGTCGTTTTTTGTAATTTTTTTTATAGATAGGGATGGTTTGAATGTAATAAGGATAATTTGCCACAAATTCCCTTGAATCTTGTAAGAGTTTGCTCGAGGATAAATTAGTTACATATTTACTTTCTTAGGAGTTCAGATCCTCCTATTGTGGATCTGACATGTTTGATAGAATTCTATATTAAGAATCAAATGTAATAATCATATATATATAGGAATAGAAGAGGACTAGGAATAGAAGTGTGAAAGAATGAGCGAGCGAGAGATAGTGTATGTAACAGTGGTTAATGAAACGAAGAACACGGTCTTAATACTCCGCATATATGTGACTATCTGATGTCTTCTTTTCAATAACCGGATGTATGCTTATTTCTGTGTGTGAATGAATCTCCAGTAATGTTTAAATGATTTCCGAAGGCGGAGATGTATAAAATTGCACAAAATATCGATCACTCATGAATCAATTCGACTGTTACAGTCTGAATTGAAGTCTACGAATTTTAGCAGATCGACGGTTGTGGATAAATTCCACAACAGAAAAGTGAAGATCCCCAACGTTAAAGTGAGATCCGCATATGATCTCAAATTAACGGTCAGGAAGGAGCCCACAAGAAATCGATGACTCAAAAGAATTGCGGTAAAGGAAGTTGCGGGAAGAAAATTGCGCAAGTCCATTATGGAAAAGTGGGAAGGTGTATCTGCAATCCGGAATTGCGGAAAGGGTCTTGCGGAAAGACGGTTGTAGAAGAACTCAATTGCAGAGATTGAGTTGGAAGAACTCAAGCTTGCAGAAAGTTGATTCCGGGAGCAGAGTTGCGGAATCCTGCTTGCAGAAGGAGATTTCAATCATCATTTTAGTCTAAAGAAGAGAACTTTAGGTCTACTAGATTTCAGCAGCCATTAATGGGGCCATGGACTGTTTCCCTCTCTGATGGTTTTAACCACATAAAACATCACTATGTTGATATGTGATCTGTATGTGTGAGTGGTTGCTTAAGGTGTCCCATCTTTTGGAAATACCATGTTTTAGTCGAACATGGTATTAGAGTGTTTATGAATTCTCACTTCAATTGTTGTCCGAGATATTGAATTTGTGCAACTATGTGCATTAAAGATTTATGGATTTTAATAATTTTTGTGTATTTATAAGCTAAGAGAGGTGTTCCATTGCACACAAAGTGCTAATTTCAGTTAAAAAGATTTTCATTTCACTCAAAAATGTTTTCATTTTCCCAAGATATGACCAGATATAGAGGTATATTGTTTACATTATGTTTTTTTTATTATAAATCCTTCTAATATTCTTTCATATTTTATCTTGGTTTTATTTTTTATTCCTACTTTGTTACCTTTTTAGTTGTATGCTATTTTCCACATACTTTGTGCGAACTCGACAAATTAGAAACATAACATAAAGAGTTTTCTTGATTGCGTATTCTATTTGTCGTGTGCCTTGTACAAACTTGGTAAACCACAAATAGTGAGAAAAGTTACATTCTTTGGGTAAGCTAACCAAGGACTAACACCAAATTTGAGAAATTTTGGTTTCGATATTTCATTTTTTCATTTTTATGTGGTTGTGTAAAGCATCCTGCTTGTTTTTTGGGTAGGCACACTCTCCAACAACAACACCCCCATTCTTCTCCATAATACCACTAAATATTTTATTTAGGTCAGTTGAAAGTTACTTTTATAAGTAAGAGGCCTTGGGTTGAAGTCATTTTTGTTACTTTTTGCAAAACTTCATGTGACTTTAATTTGTAAAATAACTACATTGTAATAGTGCTTCCCACATGTTTTATAAAAGTGGGTCACTTATTTGAAAGTAACTTATAAAAGTGAGCTCATAGGAAAATCTAGCAGGGGGGATTCTTTACTGCATATTTTGCACCCATCACCGCGTGGTTCAACCTTTGACACATGGCTCACTAGTTACATTTTATGCCTCTCTTCAAAAAGTCATAACTTTGACATCTAGAGCCCATTTTTAGACTTGTTTTTTTCTTCTTCCGAAAATCCCTATTTTTTTGAGATCTTCGCATATGGACCATCATATTTTTTATTTTGAAGCCATATTATCTGCATATTATAATATGGCAAATCCAAATGATATTCTACTTACTAGTACCAACTACTTCTCATGGAAAGATCGTATGGAGGATGCCCTATGGAGTAGGGACTTTACCAGATTACCTTGGGAAAATAAACTCCCCCATTGATGTCGATAAGAAAATAAAATCGGATAATAAAAGTGACGAATCTCATTGATTAAACATGATTTCCACCTCTAATGAATTACGATTCCACCTTGAAAGAATTGATGCACTAGATGCAGCTTGAGAAAAATTGGAAATTGTATTTGGAAAACATAATGAGATTCGAGGTCACCAACTTGAAAATGAGTTGGTTTATTTATATCCAAGCGATTTTTCCTGCATTTAAGATTGTCTATCTGAATTCAAAACCCTTAGACTCTTAGTTGAAGAATGCAAGATATATAATCTAGAAAAGCAATGTATTTGGTTATTCTATCTAAGCTTGGTCCGACGTATTATGTTTTTACATCTACATTTTACTCCATTAAAGGGATAGGGACTAATTATAAAGAACCCTCTCTTGAAGATTTTTTTGATGCTTTAATTAGAGAGAAATATAAGCTTTTGCATCTTGGATTAATCAACACATCGGGCACATCTAACAAAGCCTTAGTGGCACAATAGAATGATAAAACCAAGCATCCCTACAAGCAACATCCTCACAACAATAAGCAAAACAAGTGTCCCAAACCCTCTAAGCCAAATCATCCTTTCGATGGTAATAAGGGAACTAAATCAAAGGTTAAAAGATTGAATGCCATTGCAATTTTGTGGGAAATATGGTCATGTGGAATCTAAGTGTTTCAAGAAGATGGCAACCTTGGAAGCAACAATAAAGAAGCACACCATCAAACTTGATTCTTCTTCTAACTCTACTTTTCATGGACATGCACTTTCTGCTCTTACTTTGTCCTTCAATGCATCTTCTTCTTCTTCTTCTTATTCTAATGAGTGGCTCATTGGTTATGGAGAATCTTATCATATGGCTAAGAATAAATCCATTTTGTTTGCCCTAAATGAATGTAACACCAAACAAATATTTCTTGGTGATGATAAATCTCTTAATGTTGTAGGATGTGTAACATTTCAACAAGACGACGATCAATTCAAAGATGTATTATGTGTTCCAAGTATTTCATGTAGTTTGTTGTTAGTTTATCAAATCACTGATTCTGGTGAAGATAAGACTGTAGAGTTTGCACCTCACCAAGTTATAATCAAGGATTTCAAAGATCCTAAGCATGTCATAGTAATAAGAATTGTTGATGATATTATGAGGTCATACAAATTCAACATATTCGGATCATCACCTTTTTCCTAAGTTTTTATTTCTTAAAGCGATGACTTGAACAAATTTTGGCATGAGTGATTTGGTCATTTAATCTATCGCTCATTGCAACAACTATGTAATTAGAAAATGGTGATTGGTCTTCCTCTCATTTTTTGCAAAGATGGTGTTTTCCCTAGGTGTGTTCTCAACAAACATCATTGGGACGTATTTGAAAAATGTGCCTCTTGGCACGCCTCACTCCCCTTTCCTCTTGGAAATGGATAATTGTATGATCCAAGCTAAGGGATTAAGTCTTCAATTTTGGGTTGAAGCCAATAATTGTGCCAATTACATAGTTAATCACACTTCCACCAAGGCTCTAAAAGATATAACACTAGGAGAAGCATTGAGTAACACTAAACCATATGTAAGCCACTCTCATGTGTTTGGTAGTGAAGCATGGGCTCACATTCCTGATGAAAAATGGAAAGCCTTATTTTTTTTTAACAAGAACCAAGAATATATTGTATTATATAAAAGGCTGCATGTAGCCAGGCTTACAAAAAAAAAGAGACAAAGCTTTGTAATTCAAACTGTTTGTCACAAAAATGCCTATGCTACTGAAACTGAAAGCTAAAACCAAAGCATTACTGCTGTTCAAAAAAATTCTGTTGAAGCCCTTTGAAGGGTAGATACGTACATACTTTCCTAATATTAAAAGACAAAAAAACATAAAATACCATAATACTGAAACTGTTGCTGCTACTTATCCCGTGCAGCTTTTCCAGGCTGGGAAACTAAGGTCTCCTCCATTGGATGATCCCTTGCAGGAGAGGTTTGATAGTGGCTGCACTGATTCATGCCGACTAACTTGTGCAAGTCTTTCTTCATGTATCCAATGGTTCCCATAAGCTCATAGAGATCTCTATGGTTATCTTCAATCCCGATATCGTGGTTTCCCATTTTCCTGGCCATCCACTTGACTTCTTCAGCTGTAGAAGTTCCTTCTTTTGCCCCCCTATTCACAATGTCATAGAGCCAGTGAAGGTGTTGCTTGATGTCCTTCAACGACACCTGCAAATCATTCAACGTTACCTTTTTATCATTTCCATCCATCTTTGCAATAGAGTCCAATCTTGCATGAACAGAGAAAGAAGTCTGCACCGCCTGTGCGTTGGGCGACCTTCCCTTATCCTCAAGATTGAGAAGACCAAGAGCCGAGGAGTGTAAGAAATATGCTAAGGGTGAAAATAACTTTGCGCTGCGACCAAAATGCCCCAAGAACTGCGCTGGGGGATGATAGTTATCGCGTTCCATTGTTTGTGCCATGCATCTAATCAACTTGGGAGAGCCAGCCCTGGCATTAATACCCTTCACATGGCGATGACAACTGAGATGTGTGCCCACTAGCTGGTCGCCGGGAAGAGTACGAGCTTTCAGATGTAGTGAGGACGCCGATGGCTACAGGTTCGAGGTGGTGGAGTGACTACCACCTTAGAGCAATGAGAAATGGAAGTTTCAAAGGTAGGGGCGCTAGGCATCGGGACTAAGCCACCCAAGTGCCCCCTTTGGGATCACAACATCATGGTTTTAGTTCTAAGGTACATAACTTGGAGTTGTTAAAATGCCATTCACCTTTGAAATTCCAATTTTTAGCTTGGCCCCTTGATTTGCTATAATGCCAGGCTCCAATTTGTTGCATTGAGAATATGAATGAAGGAGGTTTGAATGTTTATAGAGGTTTTCCTGATCCGATCATAAATCCTTCAGATTTTAACTGCTCCTTTGCCGTGCCCAGATATCATTTTGCGAATAACTTGAGTGGAGTCACCCAGGACTGTAACTTTAGTGATTTTGTTGTGCTTGATCTGTTCCATCCCAAAGAGGAGCGCAAGCCATTTAGCTTCATTATTGGTTTTTCGTCCAAGACCCCAGGCATAAGTCAATACTTCGTTTCCTCCAGGATCGAAGATGATCCCACCTGCACCTGCCTCCCCGGAAAGCCTTATAACCTAAGAGTGAGAAGTGCATTTTTGTTGGATATTCTGAAGATGTAAAAGGCTATAAAATTCTTCAACCAAAATCCAATAAGATTATTTTTAGAAGAGATGTTAAATTTGATGAAAATATCTTGGCTTGCGAGCCTAATTCAACGTATGTGCCATCTTCAACCATCTTTGGAACTTGTGCCCCCTTCTATTCCCAACTTCTTTACTGTCGATCTTGCTTTGGTTTCATTTTAGATGATGATGACATGATGATAGCGGGGTTAAAAATCCACCTCTGCTTGTTCACAGTATTCCAGTTGGGTCCATTAAACATGAACCTACACCAACACAACCACTTCCTACAACATGCGAAGAAGCCAATGATCCTAGAGATCATCATCGAACATGTTCAAGGTTTTAGAGAGTCACTTATGTTTTGGGTCAAGTTTCAAAGAATCGTAATTAAGAGACGTTTGTAGAATATTTTGGCCATCCATATTGGGACGTAGCAATGAAAGAATACTATCGTTCCTTAATGGCGAATAATACTTGGGATCTTTTACCTCTTTCAAAAGGAAGAAAACTTTTCAAATGTAAACTGGATCTATAGAATTAAGTATGCATAAGATGGAAGTGTTGAAAAACTTAAGCCAAGGTTAGTTACCAAAGGATTTCCCAAGTTGAAGGAATTAACTATAATGAAATTTTTTTCCATGTCGCCAAAATAAACTCCATTCTCCTTGTTCTTTCCCTTACCACTCCACATAAATGGGAGGTGCATCAAATGGATGTCAAATCCACCTTCTTGCATGGGGATTTGCAAGAATACATTTACATGGAATAACCTCATGGCTATGTTTAGAATGACTCCAACCTTGTTTGTTACCTTAAGAAATCTATTTATTTCCTTAGGCAAGCTCCTCGAGCTTGGTATGCTAAAACACATTCCTTTCTCATTGACACAATTTTTTTCTAGATGCCATTTTGAACCTAATGTCTATACCCGTTGGAGACATTTACCACCATACACACTCTTTTTGGTCAAATTGGCCTAGTTAAACCACTATCCTAAGTGTTATTAACATTAATTGACATCAGTGGAGCATTAAATGTCATCATCCAGTCACACCCATGCCTACCTTCAATCAAGGAGGCTAACTTAGCCTTCTCCTACATTCGGGGAGGCTAACTGGAGCACTCCGGGGGTGATCTGAGTGATATTAATGCACCTAATTGCTAACTGGTGGTTACAATCAGTTAAACAGGCCAGTGAAGGTGCCTCCTTTCATTTAATTGATTATTTAATGATTAATTAATGAACTGGAGTCAACAGGGGCGCCTCCACCAACTTCTGATGTTCAGTTCAACTTCAGTTAACCTCATCGGGGTTCATTGGAGTCATTGAAGCGCTAGCACTTGATGGTTGGCTTGCTATGACATGTGTTTGATTTCTTTCAGTTGAGACTCAGTCATTTATTGCACTCCGGCTTCAGTTAGGGTTTAGTTGAGTCAATTAGGGTTTTGATAAGTGGTTAACTAAGTGTGGACTATGGCTTATAGTCAGTTAAGCTAGACTCACTCATTCAATTCGAATGACCTCCTTGAGGATTCAAATTGCTCATTCATTCATGCCTGTAGCATGACATTGTAATTGTAATCATTCATTCTTTATGTGAATACAGAGCGGCTACTATTCTTGCAAACCGATTACACCATTTCATGAGCTATTTGTTGATTAATCTTTGATGAGATTGATGCTTTGTTCCTAGATCAATATACAAGATTAATAATACCAAGAAAGTAGGAACCTATATCATAATTCTTGTTCTTTACATATTGATGACCTTATTCTTATTGGTAGTGGCACCAAACTTTTAACCCATGTGAAATCCAGCCTTAAGAAGGAATTTTTATTTCTCAGTCTAAGTATGTCTATGACCTTCTTCATCACTTTCATAAGGTAGATTGTAAACCAACCCCTTCTCGTTTCCAGTCTGGAGTTAAAATTTCTGCCACCCGTTATACCTGAAGTAGATTCTACCTTGAAACATTAGTTAGTTGGAAGTCTTTTGTATTTGACTCGTACTCGTCTTGATATTTCCTTTGATGTTGGTTTTGTTGCTCAATATACGCAAATGCCCCGTGACAATCATTTAAAAGCAACAAAAAGGATACTTTGATATATCTGGGGTACAATTCGGTTTGGGATTCATTACAGTTCAATGGGGGCTCATTTGTTGATTGGTGTCATTGATTCAAATTTGGATGGTGACCCTAATGATCGGGAGTCTACTGTAGGTTATGTTTTTAGTCTTGGTTCTGAACCTGTCACTTGGATTGTAAGAAAAAACAAGCTCTTTCTCTTTCTTCAAAGTAAGTAGAGTATCAAGCCACAATTAAAGAAAATCAAGAAGCCTTGTGGCTTCGATAGATCCTTTCAAAGTTTGGATTCAAGAAGTAGCATCCGACTACGCTTTGGTGTGACAATCAAAGTGCCATCAATCTCACCAAAGATCTAGTTCAACAATAGCACAACAAACACATTGTGCTACAAATGGACTTCATCAAAAAGCTTATTTAGGGTCATGTTCTCAAAGTGTTCTTTTTCCCTACAAGTGATCAAGTTGCAAACATCTTTACAAAGTGTCTTTTAGAAGAAATTTTTTGTAAACATCAATCTATGTTAGGAGTTCGGTAATCTTCCATTAAGGGAGGATATGCTATATTGCCTCCTTCTCCTATTGTGTCACCTTTGTAAATCCTTCAATCCTATCACGAGTTGTTCTTAAGGGGGGGTGTTATAGATATTTAGACACTTAAGAGATAGTTAAGGTCAACTTGGTCTAAAGTGTCTTTAGGTAAAGTGTATTTCTTTAGTATGCAATTGTACTTATGTAATCAGACGACTACGATATGTTCTTGACATAGAGTGTTTTGATAGTTCACCCTGACCTCTATTTTAATGACTATTGATCCACAACTTAACACTTGATTGGTTCATGATCTCTACTTAAAGAACATGGGGGCTTATTTGCTTGATGATAGATTGTGAGAAACTCATATGTAAAATATTTTTTTCCTTTGCATTAATATAAGTGTCTCTAGTAGCTATTTGGTTGGGGTCGTGGACTGTTTCCTTCTATGAGGGCTTTTAACATGTTTTTGTCAAACACTAGCTAATAAGAAAAATTGAGAGGAACATTGTTTTTTTTATATAATAGGTGGTTGTCTAAGGGTGGGAGATTGACCCTATAAAATTAGTTCTTGAGGCCATACCTGTGTAGTGGCACTCGTTAGCACATGTCCGAAAAAACATTCTAGAACAAATTAGGAAACTTTGTTTTCAATTTCTGTGGAACAGGGGCTTTGGTAAGGGGGTTTGCTATCTTGTTAGTTGGAAAACATGTGCACAACCAAAAAGTGGAGGATGGAGTCTAAAAAACTACATCTTTTTGGTCATGCTTTGGTTCCTTAGTCATTGAAATCTTATAAACATGAAGAGTTTATAGAAGCAAATAATCCTGGAGTAGTATATGTCCCCTAGGTCTCTTCTAGATTGGATAAGAACCGACAAAACTATCATAAGAAATGTGTCAAACCACGGTATTAAATTTTCCTATTAACGAGAGGTTTCTAGTGTGGATGGTGGGAAATGATAGAAGGTGTTGACCCCATAAATGATCCAACACGTTTAGATTTGCAAAGCCTTGCAAATTAAATTCATTATTTATGACTTATTGTATTGCTTTGTTAAAAGACCTTTTGATATTTTTTCAACCTATTTTAAGCTCTTTTATTGACCTAAAATTGAATGAAAAAAAGGGGCCTCACATTACTTTGGGAGTTACAAGGAGTGTGGAAAAGGGAATTTCCTAAAGCATATATGGATAAAAATTAAGTCATTGGAAGGATGAAATAGTTCATTCTTATGTTTAATGTGGTTTAATGAAGACTTGTGATGATGTTTAAAAGTTAAGAGATACAACATGACACGCTAACAACAACAACAACAATTGTCAAGCGAGACACCAATTTGGTGTATAAGACCGCCTTGTTTGCGGGACAAAGGACCCTTTGCACAACGATTTAACTGCTAAAGTATACAAAGGTGTACATACCCTACCCCCTCCGGATTTGAACCTGTGACCTCCTAAGAGGAAACACATGTTAGAATGTCTCATGGTGTATTAGGGTGGTAAGGTTTGGATAACTTGTCATTGTTGGATTAGGTTATGTTCAATACCCTTGTAAAGTTTTACTACCTATAACCTATGCTTTGACTTGTCCATGCATATGATAAAGGTCTGCACTATCCTATGTCAATTTCATGTTAATAGATGGAGAGTATAATTAAATGAAAGAATAGGGTTGTTGGTAAGTTTTGGTATCTGTAGGGTCTTTTTGACAATTGATTGAAGTGATTGTAAATTATTTTAATGTTTAACCTACCTCAGGATTCTTTGAAATACGACGAGTCCTTGAAACATATCTATGTGTATGTTGTTTATGCAAAGGAGTTGCCAATTCATCCTTGCGCCATTGTTGTTCACATGGTTTGTCTTGAATGTATTTATGTTGGAATTAAATGCAGGAGATTGTTAATGAAGAAGTCTACAAATTTGATGATTTTGTTTGTCTAACGAGTTTTTATCGATGTTTTTTTTAATAAATTCAAATTGTGTTGTTCAAATTGTGCTTTGCAATGCATAAATGGATTCAACACACTCAAATGCCCCAAATACCCTCGGGCACCCAGATTATGCAAGTTTAAACATTGTTCTTAGAGATTTTAGTAATTTCTTCAAAAATTTTACTAGTTTCAATCGAAATCGTGCCTGAAAATGTTGTCAGGAAAGGGTGAAATTGTCGAAATTTTAGGCATTTAGGTTACAAGAATTGATTCAAGTGATTTTCCATGGGTTATCACGTAGTTGGTATGATTAATGGTAAAATATTGGTTTTCGGGCCATCTACATTTGTATTAGTGTTGAGTCATAAGTTATTTAGTGGTTTTAGATGGCTACCATGTATAGCCTATTTTGTGAACAATCATCTGTGATCGACTTGTAGTGGAACGCTGTGTCCGAGACAATTTTTTGCTGTGTTTTGAAGGTGTATTGGAAGAAATATTGCCAATGTTCGAGGTAAGATGATTATACAACACCAATTTTGGTTTTGAATGTATGTAGGTAGTATCGTGTTAGGTTAAATTAAGCACCAGAGCTAGCATGTCCTATACCTCTAGTAACTACCCACCCTCACTTCATTAAGTCGACCATTATTTGTTGAATACAATACAATTACCTAGTATTTTGGTTAATGTTGGTGTTGAATATGATTTGTATATCTTAGCTCTATGTGAATTTAAATATACCTAGCATTCTTCCCTTATGTCAAAGTCTTGGTCAACTTAAACTTGAACCTTCACCCTTCATTTCTTTTACTTCTTTGTCGCCCTAACTCACCTTGGGTTCTAATGAATTTTTTCAGTCATTAGTGGCCAAAGACCATGTATTACAAGCTCACTGCAAGATATATAAACGCTGGCACGATGAATATAATTTCTTTTATCCTTGTCGAATGTAAGTTTAATATTGCCTGGCATTTAAATCTTATGTTTTGGTTCCTTGGTTGACTGGAAACCTTGCACCTCATTTGCCTTGACCTTGGCCACACAAGCTTTCCCTAGACTCTAATAAATTTTCCAGCTATCAGTTGTTGGTCAAGTACTATAAGGTTCTCTACATAATATATTGATGCTGGCACAATAAGTATCATGTGTTTCCTTGGACTATTGTAAAATTTATTGCACCTTGTACCTAAACCTCTAATAAATTCTTAAAGCTTAAACTCCATCTTGTATTCATCATGCTTCAAGTTAACTTCGACCCAGGAAAATACCCTTTTATTTGTTGCTAAGAATCATGTGTTCATGCATTTTGTGACATTCACAAATATTGTGCTATTCATTTCTAGAAAAAATATATATGCATATACGATTTTATAAATGCAAATGCGAAATTAGTGTCTATACTTTGTCAAAAATAAAAGAATTCATCCCTCATGTTTCCAAAGTTAAAGTTTCATCCATGAATATGAAGGGACAACCTGTAAAATGATGTTTTCTAATGTGTCACATTGTTGGCCAACAAACAACTTGTATAAAACATTTTGAAAATGAAGGTATACTCGTCGCTTGTATGACTGCTATTCTGGAATTGCTTGGTGGTAACCATATTTGTTTAGACATCTTGCAAATTTGACACGGAGATTATATCGGGATAAGGCCTTTGAAGGATGCCCTTATTTTTGCAGGCAGAGTGGTTTGTTTATGAAACCCTAGAATCTCTATTTTGATCATACTGTTTAACTTTATTCATGTCTTTCAGTTACGTTTTACATGTAAAGAAAGTATAAGCAGCCGCGTCGGAGCGGGCGGATTATTAGGTAAATAAATAAGCTGCATATGCAGATGGGATAGCGACAAGCAGCCTTGAGCGACATATAAGTGTTATAAGCAGGCAAGCAAGGGCAAGCCATGCAAGCAAAGGTAGGGGATCTGGAGGGACTTTTACTGGATAATTAACTTGGTGAACTTTAACTCCTATCGAGGGTGGTGCTTCTTCCTCAAGAGAGCCATTAAAAATGCTGATAAAAAGAAATGGTATTGTTATCAAATATAGTGTCTTATATCTATTCCAAACAGATATTATCTTTCCATCATGGTCAACTCTCTATCTTGTAGCTAATTACCCTCTTGAATCATTCATATGCTAGTTAAACCATTACCCAACCAGCTTTGGTTGCTTAGATTAATTTAATATAATGCTTTCCCATATGCATTCTGCTCAATATGCTTGCATGCTAGTGATATGAAGTTGTAGCTGTGATGAGATTGCATAGTTTTGTTTACTATTCATAGATGAGATTTTTTCTAGTCACGGCTCGACAAGATTAGGGAGAGGCAGGGGAAACAAATATTTTCATGTTTGGCAGAAAGTAAGGAGGAAGAAAATTCCTTTTTCTGTGCACTTTAATTTAGGAATTTATTCAATTATTCTAAACCAATAATTTGTTTTTAGGAAACCCCCTCATTTCATACAATTTGCTCAACATCATCCTCAATCTGAGTTTCAATTTGGTCTAAGCATTGTTGAAGTTCCTTAAGAACCCTTAGCACATAATGATGGTTGGGAACCTCATCCTCTCCCACCACTGATTACAGGAATGGGTTGAGATGCTCTTATACCTCAAGAGTCTGCTCTAGAAACCACCACTTCCATGTCATCCAAAAATAGGTCTCATTCTCCTATTAAAAACTTTGTTGACATAGAATGCCCTTTGAATGAACCTCTCCTTTTGGGAAATGACAAGGGGAAAATGGTGCTCGCAACGGAGGAGATTACAATGGATCATAAGCTAAAGGCATAAGCCAAGGTTCAAGATTAAGTAATTACATCCATATGTTCAACCCTTCTTTTCGTTCACAAAACTTCATCATGAAGTAACAATTGCAAGTGTTTAATTTGGAAGTTCACATGTTTTTGGACATTTTTTAACTGTAGTAGCAAGTTTTGGTTTTAGTGAACAATGGACTGTTGAAACTTTTATTATTACAACTATGCATAATTTTGTTAAATCATATGCATGGTTTAATCCTTAATACGTGGAAATGGATTATACATTTGTGGAACAATTGTTTTTATATGATTTAAATGATGGAATTTTCAGTTCACAAATATGTTGTTAAAGATTAACAAAGTGTTAAGTTAACATTGGCTATGCGTTATTAAGGTGCAATGAAAAATGGAGTTATGCATGGCATTAGGCCTCATTCCATGGTTTGACCATTAATATGTATAGACTAGGGCCCCTTTTTCTCTTACATCTTCCCTAGGGTTTCAATGTGTTTAGATATAATGCTTAATTTCCTATTTTCATTACCTGCTTATCCTTTTCCATGCGGCATACTCACCAAGAACGAGCAAAAAGGCGATAATTGTTCTTGATTTCTTGTCTATTTAAAGACATCAAAACTCAATGGAGGGGGTCTTGATATTCTTGCTATGGTGTGCTAGAGCTCTATTCTTTCAAACTTCAATCACTTCGTTTTGTTTTCACAGTCACTGAGTGAATTGATTCTAACAGTTCTATTGATAGCAAGAATTTCATTGAGTGAAAGGTTGGAGAGTTGAGATCTAATTGTTTTCTGTGGAGGTATATTTATTATTTATTTGTTATTTAGTCACCGTGTCTAATTTGGTTATTCAAGAGGCTAGTTACTAATTGGTTGCTTGTCATGTAGAAAGTAATTAAAACGTTTGAAAATATCTATCAATATGTTGCACTCAGTCAATCCTTTCTCTTTCGTCTTTCCATTTGATTTTTAATGTGCAATCTTGAAAATGTTAATTTTAGTGTTGGAACATATTCTTGGTCCTAATTTTTGTAGATATTGAAATAACTAGTGGTATGCATTAACTCTCATATGAAATGGTTTTTTTTAAATAAAGAAAGTAACCCATCATCACCATATTTTATTTGTTTTTTGTTATTGTTGCTATTTTTATTTATAGTATTTATCCCTTTATGTTTGAACTCATTCTTATAATTATGTCTATCGATTTATGTTAATGTGGTGTGCATTCATCATACCTATTGTTCATTTATGTGTATGTATATCTTTATTTTAAAATTTCATGTTTTAGGAAACATAAAATAAATAACAATACAAAAATTAATCTCCTTTGCACAAGCACTAATGAAGCTTATAAAGATTGTCATTTAATTAATGATATATTTCATTCCTTTAAAACCTCGCTAGATTCTTTCATGAAAGCTAAGAATAATTAGTATTACAAGGCTATAAACTAAGGGTTCCATTCCCATTTCCCTTTTGTTTAGCTTATTAAGAGGTCGGAAAGTTGATTTGAAAACATTCCATTTTTCTAATAAAAAAGAGGGCGCACATTAGTTCATATGCAATGTCGAGCTTTGGAACTAGAATTATAGTTCCTATAAATCTGATCCAAATCCTTTAAGATAAAGAATATTTTTACTTGCACCAAGTTGCTGATAGGAATACAACTAAGCTATGGCATCAAGGTTGGTTGTCTGTGGGTAGTCTTGGGTTACCATAAAACCTTTCTCATAGTTGGACACGATTCATGGGCGAGTTAAAAAAGGTCATATTAGGCTAAAGGAGGAAGTGGATGTCTTGGGATGGTCCATGAATAAGAATGGAGGTATGTATATTGCTAAACTAGGATATAGGGCTATGAGATAAATGAGCTTCAAGGCTGCAAGTGGTGGTGGACCAAGCTATGGAAGATCAAGGCCACTAATAATTCATGTGTCTTGCTTTGAGTAAAAGTGTCCTCACTTGGGATTTTCTTTAGAAGAGACAAGTCGAGGGCAACTAGTGTTTGTGTCTTGGGTAAAAGTCTTGAAGAGACAATTACACACTTGTCTATTCAACACGCTTATGTTGTTTGGGTTTGGCAACACATCAATCAAACCTACAATCTAAATAGGTCTTTGTTTGAAGATAATATTGAACAATGTTTACTAATTTGGTTTTAGAGACATGATTTAAAAACATACAGATCCATTCCAATATTAGTTTGGTGGGGAATTGGGTTAGTGTGAAATGCTCTCTTCTTTGACCAAAGATATATACCTCATGTACAAGTTATTGCTATGTTTTAATTATTAGAGAAGGATAACATATCAAAATCCTGTTAGAAGGTGGAGGCCCTACAAATTAATAAGTCTATTCCATGGGCATTTTTTTATGGGGCCTTGCAAAGCCTTGGACAAAAATGTGGGTTGGGAGGAATATTATTTATAAATGATTCTCACTTTTACAAATTCAAAGCATGCACTGGGTGTTATGTAGCATTGATAGCCCTTGAATATATGAATGCATCTTCAAAGAAGGTTACCAAGTTACAAGTTTACGGTGACTCCACTTTGGTGATTAAATGGATGCAATATGGACAAAATATACACAATATTAATCTACACGCACACACTTCTCAAATAAGGACAATTTTGGACAATTTGAGTTGATTACACTCACACAATCTACGTAGAGTTAAATAAGCCTATTTATTCTTTATCAAAACAAAGTTTATAGTTGAAACCAAATTACCCCTTGTTGGAAGAATATCTAATGGGGTTTTATTTGAGGCTAGATTGTCCCTATAATTTCTACATTTTTATCATGCATCAATATACTTCTAAGTTTTTTGTTTACTAAAATTCCAATGCATACATGTATACTTTTAGAGGACTTATTTGATAGTAGTACTTTGCTGAGAAACATATAGTATGTGGCACAAGTTTGGATAGGTGTTTATATATTAGTCTCTTTTTGGTATTGAAGAGATTACAACATCACTTATCTTATGATGCAGTAGGTGCATGCCCACCTAAAGAATGTGTTTCATATTCTTAATAACTACAAAATGTGATTTTTTCATTGGCAAAAAGGTGCTATGAGCACAAAGGATAATAATCATATACCCATAATTATATAGTGTTGAGGTGGACGTAGATTTAAGAATTGTAGAGTGGGGTTTTAATTAGGAGGTTTTAGTTGGTCATCTAAATTTACTAAATGGTACAACTGGATAACAAAAAATGTAAACAATGCAATAATGTAAGACAATCATAATATTGTTTTAGTTATTTAAGCAGATTTACACAAATGTTAATTGTTGCAATCTTTTCATTTTAAATATAGATAGCTAAGTGATATTAATTATATCTAATAATTATTTTGCCAACCAATAGTATTTATTGTAAAAATACAATTTAATATTCAATCTAAACTAGAATACATTAACAAGGCAACAAATAATTTTCAAAAAAATATTTATATTAACAAACAATATACATGAAAAAAATCAAATAACTTTAGAAATGGAAATTGAGATACATCTTACACTAAAAACCTATATTTCTATAATACAAAGTTAGAAGTAAATTAACATAACTCATAGGATTATGCTAATCTCCAACTTTAAGCACATTATTTTGAACCATGTCATTTGTCACCACCACCTCCCGCCGAGGGTCAATTTTCCATTTACCATCCACAACGAACTTGATCTGAAAAAGAAAAACATCATTACAATAATAAACCATAAGAGTTGAAACACAATAAATGATTTGAAATAAGCATTAAAATATTATAAAATAAAATAAATACAACAAATAAACAAACCATCTATAAAGAACAAAGTCTTTTTTAGTTTGTGTATTAGTTCACCTTACAATAGATAATAAACTTTTGAAGCACATAAGTTGTTTGAAATAAACCTTAAAATATTATAAAATGGAACAAATCAAGTATACATAACATCTAAATAACATGTGTATTAGTTCACCCTTACAATAGATAACAAACTTTTGAAGCAAATAAGTGATTTGAAATAAACCTTAAAATATTATAAAATGGAACAAATCAAGAATACATAACTTCTAAATAACATCTATAAAGAGAATGTTTTTACAGAGTATTATGTTCTTATATTAGTTTATTTCTACATGTTACTTTCATTTTAAAATATATTCAGATTCGGAAGTATCGAACATAAAATCTTATTATGCCCACCCTCTTATTAATTTTTTTTTTTTTTCAATGTGGTTCACGCGTCGGCTTGACCGACGGGCTACATCCACGGAATAATTTCTGGCGGACCCACCCGAAGGGGACTCACACCCGCGGCCGCTGTGTGCCTAACCCCAAGAGAGTCGATGAGAATGGATCCTGCGACCTCACATGCTGGGAGGCCTAACTACGAGTACTCGACCGATTGAGCTAACTCTTGGGGCTCACCCTCTTATTAATTATTATTATTATTTTTTAAATAATGATTATAATTTTATGTATCCAAACCAAGCAACTTTGCAATATAAAAAGGAGATAAAAGTCCAAAGCCAAATGTCTAAAATAGAAAAGAAAGCTCCTGAAGCTAGAGGGTCAATCTTCCTTATTCTAGCCTATAGTATCACGACAACGGAACTATCTTACAAAATGATTAAACACATAAACTATTTGGTAAAACATAAGATACCAGACAATGAAGAGTACTAGTTTCCATGCATAGATTGAGCATCAACTTGCACTTGATCCCTTGACTTGTTCCTAGTAGCATCTAGGCTTCGCTCTTTCTTGAGTATGGCAACAAATCAAACCTTATTTACATTTTTCTCCAATTCTAGAATAAGAGAACATAGTGGCCCCATAGGCTCTTCTAAGGCCAAAGAAGCCCCCGTAAGCCCCAATAGAGAGGGTTCCATTGTAGAATTATAATTGTTAACAAATAAGCCCCCATAGAGAGGGTTCCATTGTAGGATTATAATCTTTAACAAAGGGAGAAGTTATTGATGGAAGGGGGGAGGGCATGGGCACCCAAATGTGTTACAAATTTTCCAACCAACTCTTGAAGAGAACTTAATTGTAGTGATATCTCCATGTTTTTTCAATGTTGAATACCCATGTGTGCATTAACTTTCTTCTATAATTGTATGGTTTCCACAATGTGTTGACAATATCAATTTCACAAGAGTCCTTAAATCCATTATTTTTTTCACTTTCTTCTTGAATTCCATCTTCCAATGATCCCATTGAACTATAGCAATCATAATACTACACTATGCTTCAACAATTTCCCAAGCACACCTCTTCACCCCATGCTTAACTTCTCCCAACTAGCATAGAACATGGCAATCACTTTGACAACAAGAATGTGCTATAGGTACCGCCTTCTTAGACTAGGCAAAACTTGAACCAATACTCAAGTGTCCCATTCCCAATAGAGAAGGAACAACGCAGAGGGCCAAGTTGCTAATTCACATTTACATTCACATTCATTAATTATTTTACTACATATATTAAACTATAATGAATTTAGAACAAGAATATAATTAATTTCCTATCCTATTCTCTGAATTTAACTGAACATAAATGTCACGTCCCCAATTAAATAATTTCCAAATAAGACTATTTGCAAATAATGTTTCACCAACCTACTAGTTCCCTAGGTTGAGATGGAGACATAAATTTTGTAATAAGGGGCTATGGGACCCAAAAGGACTTTAGTTTACTATATTCACATTTAAATGGGTCACATAAATGAGAAATGCTAAGAAAATAAGGTGGCATGGGTTCATGAAGACACTTGGAAGCTTGTGGAGCCTTTGGGTAACTAGATTCCCCACACACTTGGCATGATTTTCATCCAAATTCAAACACATGGATAATGCAACGTTATTGGATGGTGACGTGGAGTCAAATATCATATAATGAGCCAATGAATTCGAATTAGTAAAGGGGAGTAACTCCTATGGAAGAGGAAGAGACTAGAAGACAATGTGTGCCACTTGGAAGGAGATTCCATGCACTCTATGACAACAAATGAGGAAAGATTCTATGAAAAGTATGACAAATTCAGACCTGATTGTTGACATATGACAAATCTGACATGACAAGGCTAAACATAGCGACCAAGAGGTCGAATTCGAGAGTTAGAGGCAGCCATTTGAATTGGGGAAAGAATTGGAGCATGAAGAGGAAGACAAGTGTCATGAGAGTTACTAAACCACTAAGATGAGTTGGAGGAAGCTCATGGAAGGATATTCGACCTTAGGAGGCCTCATGAAGTTAATAAAATGATGTCAAGAGGAAGGAGAATAGATTTTGATCATTTTTTAATTGGTCGTTGGCATTTTGAAGAGCTTTTGCTTGTCCATTGCACGATGAGTGTTCGCTCTCCCTGCTTGTGAACCAATTTCGAGGGAGTTGGATTCCTTTCGAAGTTGGTTGATGGAGAGTCCATTCAGACCTCTAATTGGAGCTTAATGAAGGAGTTTTAGTTGCAGGTTGAAGGTCCATACAATCGAATTCTCATCTATCTCTCTATTCTCTCATTCCTTCTTCTCCAATCCCCCAGAGTCTCATGTTGATGACGCACTTGTTGGAGTGGTGCTTGAGCTTTGCTTATTATAGTTGATGCCAAAGCTTTGATGTATGATGTATGGCTCTGTAATCTCATGTCCATATGCTCTGTAAGTCGAAATATCAAAAATACATGTATGAAAGGCTTGCATTCCCCATGCTCTTGAATAGCTACTTTTCATGGATTTGGCTTCAATATTGAAGTAGTTTTATATCAGATTTGTATGAGGACTTTTCTCTGAGTTTGATGATGTTGGGGAAGCCATAGATTATGTAAGACTTTGTACTTTCATTCCCATATACTATTTAGCTCGAAATCCAAGAAAATCCCGCGTGAAAAGTTTGCATTCTCATGCCATTGTATCACTAGTTTTCATGGATTTTGGCTTCAATCTTGAAGTAGTTTTATATCAGATTTGTATGAGGGCTCTTCTATGAGTTGGATGATGTTGTGACAACCATATATGGTGTATTACTCTGTAATTTCATGTCCATATGCTCTGTGGCTCTAAATCCAATAAATTCATGTGTGAAAAGCTTGCATTCCCATGCCATTGAATCACTAGTTTCCATGACTTTGGCTTCAATATTGAAGGAGTTTTGTATTAGATGTAAACTTTCCTTTAAAGCTCAAACTAGGGCTAAACAATATATTTAATTTGTTTATTGAAATAACCACACATGAACTTCTTTACTAGTATGGAATAGAATAAAAACGCTGAGAAACATCCACAACATCACATCACAATATATACACTATTATTTTGGGTATGGAAACCCCTGAAAAAACCCAAGATGGGAAAACTGGTGCAACAATCAGATATATAATTTATATTATCAAGATATGGAACTTTTACAACCAACAGGTAAAATACACCCAACTTGGAACACTGAAAACCTCAGCAAAATCACCGAGCAACCCAGCACCAAGGCACTGCTGCTCTACGTAGTTGTACGACCCTCCATGAGTAGCATGACCTACTGTACGCAATTCGTACGGTTACTGACATCATCAATACGAATCCATACGATATTGTACGACAGTTGTACAACACCATCTTCCACGTGTGACGCTGCTCATTTGCGTGATCTACACGATCTCAGTCCATCCTGGTGAACCTGTCGTGCAGCTGCTCCTCCGTCTTTTCTGCAAACTCCTCCGTTTCACTTCTCTCTGTCTGAATCATGTTTGTGTTCGTGTCCTCTCCACCAAATCTCCTTTTAACTTTATTGGCTAAGCAAAAACCCTAACCCTCACTATGGATCTATGGATGAGATCCTTCGGTGAGAATCAATGACCAAGATTAGATTAGCCATTTACTTAAATAATTCACTTTTCACTTTATAAAAGTGATTCCATTAAAGTCAAAATCAAATTAGAATAATTAAAGTATTTTCCTAAGTCAAAACTTAGGAAAATCACTTTAATAGATTAGGCTTCTAGTTTAATGTTTCTCTAGCATGCAATGCTAGAAGACCTTCCTTGTTGCTGCTTTTTAACACTCCTCAACAAGGAAGTGTTGGAATATTGGACAATACTGAGAGGGGGTGGGGGGGAAGGGGGTGAATCAATATTTATAACTTTTAACAATTAAAACCACTTTTAACTTATTCATTAACACACATGATCAACAAGATACAAGGAACACAACTTTTATCGTGGAAGCACAATTGGGAAAACCACCAACACTTTCTATTATTGCAAAATTATATTTACAATGGTTTTTTTCCTGCTACTGTAGACAAGGATGCTACAACACCCTATTTACCAGCAACTACTGGAAGGAGGCTACGACCCCCTGGTTTTATCAGTTGCTACTGAAAGGATGCTACGACACCCTATTTACCAGCTACCACTGGAAGGAGGCTACGATCCCCTGGTTTATCAGCTACTACTGAAAGGATGCTTCGACACCCTATTGACTAACTACCATTGGAAGGAGGCTACGACCCCCTGGTTTATCAACTACTGCTGAAATAATGCTTCGACACCCTATTTACCAACTACCACCGGAAGGAGGCTACAACCCCCTTGTAGGCATGTAGCCTTCCCTAGCACCACCCTACCACCTTAATATGTTTTTATCAACTTCCAGATCTTCTTATGTCTTCAATTCTGTCATTGGTTTCTCATCACTTCCTTGGTCTCTGTCTTCTGCTGCTGCTGCTACATGGGTATGGACTACAAAGACACATTACTTCAATTTCAGGCATCTGCTTTTATATCTTTTATTAGTAACATCATTCATCCAATCTTCATGTTTCTTCAACATCAAACACATCCCTTCATAAAATGTGCCTCTTCATTTTAGAGCATGAATTTTCACTATCACACCCTTTCACTAATTAACTTTTTGTTTATACTCGGCTTCAGTTAATAATATACTTTGCTACAACTAACGTTTCACTAAATACATCTCTTCATCAATCTAATTATGTTCGTAACACTCTGTTTAGTTTGTCAGTCACGCCCTTTAATTCTGCTTATTAAATAAATAATACACTTTGTCTTGACAGTCATTATCTTATTTTAACAAATCTGACATTCTTCAACCAATAACATTCTTGCAAATATAATTCTTTGTTTGTTCCTGTAGATTCCATGTTTAATTTACAAACAGTTTCTTCACTACCTGTAGCTTTCATGTCATCCTTTATTTTGTTGTTATCTACATCACCACTTCCTTTGTAGAGGTAGACTAGAACTCCATTGCTTCCTTGTGCGGGTATTCTTCACCATGTGCATGCATACTTCCTTCCGCAACGACCTTTCCACAACATAAATCCTTCTGCAATTACCTTTCCACAACAATCTTTCTGCAACCAAAAAGTTGAAAGAGAAGCCCGCAACTTGTAATTGCGTAAGGAAGGAGTTCCCGTAGATTGCGGAATGGTCGTTGCGGAAGCGAAAAGACAGTTTGCGGAAAGATAAATGCTAAAAGGTCATTGCAGAAAGGTAATTGCGGAAGCGGAAAGACAGGTTTCCGCATTTAAGGAAATGCCATATTTACGACACCTCATAAATACCTGCCTAAGATGACTTATGTGGTTAGATCTTTCTTTCGAAAAAAAAGTTAAGTCATCTTGGTAGATTTCAATCACTTTGCCTATGAGTTCTTTGAAGGCAAAGTCCATGGCTCTTTGGAAAGTGGTACCTGCATTTAATAAGCCGAAAGACATTCTTAAAACTTCTAAGTGCCCCAAGGTGTGGTAAACATTGTTTTATGTTGATCTTCTTTATTTACTAACACTTGGTTATATCCGGAAAATCCATCCAACATGGACATCATTCCTGAACCAGTCACTCTTTGAAGTAATGTTTCCATGTCGGGCAATGGGTAATTATCCTTTAGGCAAGATATGTTTAGATTCCTGAAATCTATACATATTCTAATTGACCCATTCTTCTTTCTAACAACAACTAAGTTGGAGCACCATGATGAATGTCTTGTAGGTGCTATGATCCCTGCTGCTAACATTTTCTGAAGTTCCTTCTAAACAATGGAGGCCAACTTAGGATTTATTTGCCTAAGTTTTTGTCGAAAAGGTTTGACCTCTTTGGCTTCTTCTGTGAGGAGAATGGTATGTTGAAACACATCTTCCCGATAAGCTTTAAGTTCATCATAACTAAAGGCCAACACATCTCTATATTCTTTGATTAAATTGATTAAGCTGTTCCTTTCCTTTTCCGAAGTACCTTTTCCAATTTTTATCAACTTGGGGTCTTTCTCTGTACCTATATTTATTTCCACATAATTCCCAATTTTTATTGACTCTTTTTTATTTTTATGATGATCCTGTCTGTCAAACAACTTCTCAAAAGCTATAAGGCTACTTGGAATGTGATTTCTCAAATTATCCGCATCCTCTTGATACTCTTTACCCTCTTGCTGATAACTGATCTTGCAACCTTCAAACTCCTGGAGATTATGGATGAACCTTAAAAAGTGTTTATCATCAGTAAATACCTGCTAGTGATCTACATTATCAGAAGTTGAAGGCCTGAAATTTATTTCCATTTTTCCATTCCCACTAATCATCTCATTTGAAGGCTGAAGGGTGGATGTTGCTACTGCCAACTTATTTGCTAAACCATTCATTTCCCTAGGGATTTTCTGAAGATTAAGTGCATCAAACCAGTCCATGGTATCCCATATAGCATTCCTATACTTCCTTAGTCTATCACTTTTACACTGATACTGATTTTTAAGCTGGAGGATGACTAAGTCTGAATCACCTTTTATGTTTAACATTTTTATGCCCATGTCTTTAGCAGTTTCTAATCCTAGAAACAATGCCTCATACTCAACCACATTGTTCGATGCTTCAAACTCCAATCTAAAAGCAAAGTTGTAGATTTTATTAGAAGGTGAAATTATTACTATGCCCGCACCTTTTCCAGCTTTGGCATAAGTTCTGTCAAAGTAAATTTGCCAAGCTTCATCTATCTTTTCATTTTTGATATTTTCTTTAATAGGGGCCATGAAGTTGGACAAGATGGCATAGTTTCCAAAGTTGTCAGTGCAATGCACAAATTCATTTCCAGGCTTCTTAGGATTCTCTACATGTCGCTTTCTTTCCTTTTCTCTGTGAAGTATAACCCTAGTGTTTTCTGATGCAGGTTTGGTTGCGTATATCCAATCCATTTGGATGTGTCCACCTAGAGTTGCAACCCACTTTCTGGATAACAACATTCCCCAATTATCTGGTACATCGATCACAACAACATCCATTGCCATATCAATGTCAGGATACTTGGCCAACTTTACATTCGGGTTTAAAATTATCCCTACCACTTCAACTTCTCTTGCATCCATTGCACAAACATTGTGGTAGGCCCGTGTGATCCTTAGGTTTAATTGTTCCATTACCTTCCTTTTAATTACATTTGATGAAGCACCTGAATCTAACATGCAATTATGAAGGAGAAGATCATCAACTAAAAGAGAGACATAAAAAGGTGGGTGATCCTCCCTTTTCGGATCAACACTGTGAAGGACTATAGGCATATCTTCGAGGACAACAGGCAGATCTTCAAGGACAACATTATTACTTGGAGGAGCAGTTTCTTTGACAATATTATGATTACTTTCTAAAGCTTTCATCAATTTTTCTTTTTGGCCAAGAATTTGAAGGATATCAGTAGCATAAGCTGAAATTTTAACATCATTCAACCATTGTCCCATGTCAAGCTTTGATTCTACAACAACCGGAGGGTTTATAATAGGAGGAATTGTTACCTTCGGTTTGTATTGTTTAGTTGGTGTAGACTTCTCCTTTCTTTGATAGGTAGCTCCTTTGCATCTAGCATTCCTCATTTCTAAGATTTTTCCCTGGGAAGGCATTTCACCATAACTTTGAGAAATGAAATCCTTTTGCAAACTATAATCTACGGCCTATTGCCAATGTTGTTCTGCCAAAGGGTAGGTTCGACCTACCATGTTCACGAAATCAGGCTCGCTTGATGGTGTATCCTGACTATTGATTTTAGGGAGTACATGTTCCATTACTTGGCTTGCAATGTAACAAGTACTTTCTTGGTGAAACTGAGAACAAGGCCTGCAAAATGGAATTGCATCCTCTACCAGGTTGACAGAATCTAACTGGTTTGGAATCCTAGGTTCTTGAGTTTTCTTTTGATACATCTGATTAGGCTTTGGCTGAAAGTTCCTTGGTGCATGAGAAACATGATTTCTTTCCATCATAACCAACCTATTTTGAATATGATTTAGTTGAGCAACATGATTGGCCATCTGTTGGTTTTGATTAGTCACCAAGGTTTTCATCATCTCGGCCATTTCCTTCATAGGATCTTTAGATGTTTCCTTATCCTCTGATTCAACAGCCTTTCCCTTAGATTCTTTGTTATAGGAAGAGTTTCCTCTAGTGTACCTTGGTATGTTGGACTTACCCGATGATTGCATATTTTTTTCAATTTTCTCGGCCAATTCCTGGGCAGTCTTTAGATCAACAGGTTCTTTATCTCTTAACTGATACCTCAAATCTCCAATGAATGCTTCAATATAATAGATGAGGATAGCAACATCATTTGGCTTGATGTCTTTATGAAGATCAGAAACAATGCGTCTGAATTTTGTATTAAATTCATCCATGGTTTCATTTTCAATCTTTTTTATGTTATGAAGGGCAGCAAGCTGATGTCTTGGTTCCTTTTTCTCTCCCCATTTCTTCCTAAAACCATCCTAGAATTCACTAAGAGTTTTGTATGAATTATCAACTAAGTCGAGGTACCATTCTCCAGCATCATCTTCTAAGGATAAAGCAAAGAGCTTCATTTTGACGTCGTCATGGTCATGGGAAACATCATTGCAATAACTAACCAGGAGCTTTTCAAACTTCTGAAGGTGAGACTTGGCGGTGATGGCATTGTTTCCCTGAAATGTGGGGAGCTTCTTGATAGCATCATTCAGAATGACATGGGGAGCACCTGCTATCTGAGAAAAGTCAAGGGGTTTGAAGAAATTTGTCATTTCTTGAGATTGATGGATATGACTCTCTACAAATAAAGTATGGATATCTGAGAGGGACTAAGACCCTAAATCTTCAAGGATTCTATGAGAAGTCTGTCTATTTAATCTCCTTCTATAAGCCCTTCCAGGCTCAGGGATGAGATCAAATACTCCTTCGGAGTTCCTTCAGGTAGAATACCTTGGAGGGATATTAAACAGTGGAGTCGCCAAATGGATCGAGTTTTAATTTAAAATTTTAAAGACAAGATCTATCAAATTTTTTTTTTTATCTTTTTATCTTTTTGAAATAAAAAGAAAAGTTAAGTTGTACTCGGGAATAAAAAGATTTATCCCTAGCAACGGTGCCAGAAAATGTTTTCGCCTTTCACACACCTAAGGGGGACGTGGCATAAATCTTCAAGCCACTCGGTGTGTCCTTGAGGGAAACATTTCGAGTCAAGGATGTCACCTTGTTCTTGACTCCTTCGTTTAGGCCAACTCTTAACAAAGGCAAGGGGGGTAGACCCTATTAAAGAAAATCTATGGTTTTTAGTCTACGAAAGAACAGACTAAATCTAGGAGTTAATATGAAATGGATAAAATAACACAACAAACTATTGCATGAAAGAGATCACATCAACAACATATGACAATGTAAGCACCATTCACGACATTTTGCAATAATTGATTTAAGCATTGAAAGTAAAACAGATCAGTGTTGATGAATATGGAGTGCTTGTAAAAGTGGAGTGTTGTTGTGTCGTGTAAGTATTGCAGTTGTCTCGTTGGTCAGTCTTAAAATTATTAATGAGTAATTAAGGGCATGAGTTAATTGTGGGTTTGTCCCAACAAGTCAAGTCCCTTCGAGCTGAGTGCTAAAGTGGTAATACCAAGTGTCCAATGGGGCGAGGATGAACCTGCTTGGAGTAGTCCCCTGACTCTGTAGTAATTACCCTTTGCAACCTCCCAAGTTCTCGAGGAAATCACTTGTGTGGATTTTCCTATTAAATCTAGTAACTCATATCCCTTTCTGATACAACCAACTGATCAGACAAGCTGTAGCAGTGCAGAGCATACAAGGAAGGAGTCTTGGTTTATTTTATTAGAGATGTAACAATGAGTCATTTAGATGACGACCGAAGAGTTTCTTTCACCTTTTGGGTACTCGGGATAGCAATGGTCGGATTGATTTAAAAAATTAAAAATAAATAAAAGAAATATTTTCTAATTAACCCTACCATGAATCTCTTTCACCCTTTCGGGGTACTAGGGAGAGTGTGGGGTAAGTAGTATGATTACTTTGAATTTGTAAAAGATATTGAAATTCTTATGATTCAAAGTATACAATGCTACTAAAAACAACTAAACTAGAAAAAAATGAAAAAAACACAAAATCACAAAAACGCAGAATCCCCCCTGGGGGTATGGGGAGTTGGCTCGAAAGAGCCTACTCAAACTTGATTTTTATTACTCGGTTACAATGCTTTAGCATAAATGCTCTTTGGTCCTTGTTATTTGGGATCCAAAGGCTTACAAAATATAAGGAAAAGAAGCCCAACTAAGGGGGAAGCCTCCTGGAAGGATCTAGATGACCCACAAATTGGGTTTTGGGCAATGTATCCTCTTCTTTTCAAACAGACGTGCTAAAAGACAGCAAGCAAAGTTTAGTAAAAAGTGCCCAAAAACACTTTAGAAGTGTCTTTGGACAACACAAAAAATACCCAAAAAATTCTAAGTTAAAATGAAAAAAAACGGGCAAAAAGGAACCAAGGAAAGCTTTCCTTAGGATCTTGGCTTGCCTTTTGGGCAGCCAATATGATATGCAACCAATTGCTAAATTTGTTTTTTAAAATTTGAAATAAACTACCTTTAAACAAGCTACAAATTTCCTTTATAATGCTTGCAAAAGAAGGTAATTTGAACTATATCTCTTCAAATATAACTTTGCATACAAACTAGAACTGAGATCTAAACTTAGGAAAGAATCTTACTAACTAGGTCTATATATGATTTTCTTAATGAAATAGATCTAAGCGATAAGATTCTTAAATGGGAACCAATTTGAAGAAAATTTAAATTTTGGAGGAAGAGGAAAAGAATAGTGCTTGTTGCTGAAATTAATCAGCAAAAGAAACTTGTCAATGAAGCACCAAGGGGCACAATCTTCGCAATCTTTGTTGGAAAACCAGTGGAATCAAACTTGAACCACAACTCTTCCAATCAAGGCAAACCTACAAGCTAAACAACAAATCCTGTAAACAAAACCATTAAATCTGAAGATACATATGAGAAATAGATGACATAGCATGAAAATAATCTTATTTACCATGCAAATATTAGCTCATTCAAACATATGTAGAAAAATAGGAGTAAGTAAACTTACTTACAATGATCTATTCCTATGATTTCAATAATCATTTAGGCAGACAACAATTTAATGCAAAAAATGAAACAATAGCAATTCACCTCAAAAACAACATGATAATGATGATCCACTCATGAAAAGTACTCCACAATTTAGCCTCCAAAGCTTCTCTTTTATTTCAACAAAATAATGATTAATACAATATTACACAATATCAAGCTTTTCTCCCCAGCTCTAACTAACTTGGAATGGAGAAGGCTGTGCTTTATTTATAGCCATAGCCAAGCCCTTGGGGGGATACCAACACTGAAGATACACTTGAAGTCACATTGAGCTTAACTAAGTCAATCTGAGTTGAAGTGAAGAGAGACTGAGTTGAACTGCAGAGGTGATTGACACCTCTCTCAATTAACCCTTAATCAGTTGCCAACACATTCAATCTAATTCACCAACTCTAAATCGGCTTCAATCTCCACATGCGCGAGCTCACGAGGTTGGTGAAAATTTGGTGAGGGTGATGTCACCCCACACATGCATGTGCAACCTCTCAAAGGAAAGGACCAAGGTTAGAATAAATCAAAGTTTACAACATACGAGAGGGGTTCACCATCCACCAATGCGTGAACATTTAGGCTAGCGTGAGGGGGTTGATGTCACCCTCACGCGTGAGCCTCAAACATGCATTCGCTTCAATATATAAAACTTAGACCAAAGCTTACCTTTACGCTAAGTTGAGGAGGGGTCCTTCCTTTCCTCCAATCGCTAGCTTCCATTCCCTTTGCTAGCGTCACCCATCTCCTCACATGAGTTTATTCAACTCAAACCAAAATTTTAATACAATGATTTAAAAGCAACTTAAGTTGAAAAGGGTCGTAAGTTTCATGGGGGACCCATGCCATGTCACCCCATTAGCTATTATTTTAATTTTCACCTTTTTCAAACTTTGACTATGGTGCCAATTTGCCGAAATTTAGTATTAAAATGCTCTTTGATACATCTTTAGCTGAATAATGCCTCAAAGGGTGTTCCGGCTGCCCAACTGAAATGGAAAGTGGTCCTTGAGGTAAAGTGGACGCTCCGGGTGTGAAAACGAGTGTCCCCATGTCAGAAACAAACTCCATATCTGACTTTTATTACATTTTGAAAATTTCTAATTAAACCATTAAAAAATGGCCTAATTTTGCGGAAATTTTTTATTTTCTCGGAAACTGATGAAACTCTAGGGGGACCTAGCACATGTCCATACGACTCAAAATCAATGCCTAGCATGTTGAAAAACACTGACACGAAGGCTCTAATAACCTCCTAAGGCCGAAACACCAAGACGACTAACCCAACTTTGGAGGTGTGAGTGAAAAACTCAGAAATTATTAGTCGTTTGTTCAACAACCAATAATAACCAAGGGAAAAAACACTCCGGGCTAGTCAGCTTGATGCTTAAGTTCAGGAAGCGGAGCCTTTTATAAAAAATTAAATGCTAGGACATTTTTTACAATTTCCCCAAGGGGGTATGAACACGTGTTTACAAAAAAATAACAAAAAGTTCCCAGACAAAGCCTTAATGACTTCTGAATTCTGAAAGGTGAACAAGTGTATGTTCTCATCACCCGACTCACTTGATAATACCGACTAAGTATGACTTAGTAGGTAACAACACTACCAATCCGAAACAACATAACCATGCAGGTTAGTCTTCTGATTCGTATCATACTTGAGTCCATACTCAACTATACTCTTCAGGTACCTCACTGCATGCTTTGCAACCAGGTGAGCATGTCTTAGATCCGTCAGGAACTGGCTCAGGTTGTTCACGGCAAAGCATATGTTTGGTCTCATATTCGTCAAGCACATCAATGAATAATTCATCTGACAATACATCGTGGCATCCACTATCTCTAATGAAGCATCACACAAAGGATTCAAGTTTGATGCCATATGTGTGGTTATCGCCTTGCGGTCCAATATTCCGAATTTCTTCAGAACCTCCACTGCATACTTTCCTTGACCAAGGAAAATCTCATTCGCATTCTTCCACACCTCCATGCCTAAGAAGTAGTGCATTATCCCTAGGTCTTTCATCTTGAACTCTGTAGCAAGTGTCCTTCTTGCAACTTTAAATGATTCCTCTTTTCCTGCCACTAACATGTCATCGACATCATTAACATGAGCATCATTGGTCTTCCTCCTTCAACCTTGAAGTAAAGGTTGGAATCCGCTTTACTCTCAGTAAAGCCTATAGCCATCAGTAAGCTGTCCATCTTGCCGTACCATGTCGAACCTGAGGATCTTCTACAGTCACTTCCTCTGAAGCGAAGCATCATTCTCCCTCTGCCTTTCGTACTCTATGTATTGAAACATTATGTAATGGAGTGACAAGTAGCTTCCTCTACTACTAATATTCTATGTATCCATCTAGGGTCACTGGATACCAAGATCCTCTATCTTGAACTTTGTTGAAAATTTCTTCTTGCACCCATCTGTGAGCTTGTCATCCTCTATAGGCTTTCATCTTCAATCTTGTAGAAAATGTTAAGATCTTCATCACTCTAGGTGATCTTCAAGCTCCTTATGTAACTGTATGTTCTATCCCATGGGTGCTTTCTGAGCTCGTACAAGGCCTTCCTTAATTTGCACACGAGTCAGCTGATGTATCTCCCATCTCATACCCGTACGTATGGATATAATGTAAGTGTACCTCGTCATGTTAGATTTTCTTAAGATCTGATTATATTATCTAGGATCTTTATCTGAAAGAATAATAAGTACAACACAATGCATAAGATATAAAAGATAAACAAGACAAATATTTTCATCGGGGAAACCATAAAGGAGAAAACCCCGTAAACTTCTTCAAAATAGTAAGATGATCAAAAGTAGTAATAAGAAATGTTCAACAACTATCTTTCTCTCCTCCTCTAACTGTCTCTCTCTCTCATGCGTCTTAGAGAGTGTGTGAGGTGTGTATAAATGAGGGAGAGCGCCTCCCTATTTATACCCTTTCAAGTGACTGACCAAATATAAGACTCGAGCCTACATGCCATCTCACATGGGGCCCACTTCTCCTAGAGAGACCACAATTACATATTACATGATGTTACATTGGGGACTATTGCCCCAACTTACAACGGAGGTTGTACCTCAAGGTCTAGACACAATTCAGACACCCCGTAAAGGGGTAACACACATTCCCAATGGGGGTACAACAACATACAATGATAATATACATCAGAATATCTTCCGAAGTTACAAATACATCAACACTCCCTCTTAACTAGGAAGGTATTCTCTTTCTACACAGTCATCAACACATCTGGTCAGGTCTTTATCGCATCATCATCATCACGGAGTCATAGAGTCTTCATCATAGCTGCTGCCATCATCTTCTTATGATTTGATCATCGTCCCATACTATCTGTCATCAGAAGTTTCTACAGTGCCAACCCTTTTTCATGCTAGATGTAGGCCTAGTCCTCTGCCAGGTCTTCATCTACAGTGCCAACCCTTTTTCATGCTGGATGTAGGCCTAGCCTTCTTCCAGGTTTTCATCTACAGTGACAACCCTTTTTCATGCTGGATGTAGGCCTAGTTCTCTGCCAAGTCTTCATCTACAATGCCAACCCTTTTTCATGTTGGATGTAGGCCTATCCTTCTGCTAGGTCTTCATCATCTCTGCGAGCAAGCCATAAAGTAGGTACATCTCATGACTTATTATATGCCTCTTGCAAAACCTGCAGGATCTCCCAGGATTGATTATATGCCACTGCAAAACCCGAAGGAGCATCCCATGAATGATTACATGACTTGTAACACTTGTGTACCCTACTATTACCTCATCATCTTCAGATCATCTCATAGTCACATGGAGCACAACCCAGATACACATAACACAACACTTACATCAATGAACATGGGAGGCCCAACCTACCACCATGTCGAAAAGGCTCAACACTTACATCACGACCATGGGAGGCCCAACCTACCACCATGTCGAAAAGGCTCAACACTTACATCACGACCATGGGAGGCCCAACCTACCACCATGTCGGAAATGCCCTCAACACTTACATCAACGACCATGGGAGGCCCAGCCTGCCACCATGTCGGAAAGGCTCAACACTTACATCACGACCATGGAAAGCCCAACCTGCCACCATGTCGAAAAGGCCCTCAGCACTTACATCAACGACCATGGGAGGCCCAGCCTGCCACCATGTCAGAAAGGTTCAACACTTACATGACGACCATGGGAGGCCCAACTTGTCACCATGTCAGAAAGGCTCATGTGTATCTACATCTTCCGGACTCATCACTTGCCCTTGGAAGGAACCTCGATCTGAAGTACACCAAGCTTTTCTCTGAATTATTCAAACTTCACTCTGGCCATTTCTAGCATAGAATCACATCAAGACTGATTACGTCCAAGGATAACTTGCGATCTTCACCACGACTGATTACATCCGAGGACAACCTACGTGATTGATTACATCTGAGCAACCTACAAGCTTCGCCAGGATTTTATGCTTAGACAACTTGTCTCACTGGTTATGCTAGAACTCATCACTCCCTCTTTCGAGAGATATCGATCTGGATCACATACTAGAGCTTCACTGCTCCTCTCTGCATCATACAAAAATGCCAGTCAGATCAATCAAATCAAATAGTAGCTTTCAAAAGAAACATACTACCTCACATATAGCTGAGCAAGTGCCAACATATTTTTCCTCGGCTGTACTCAACGCCATGTAGGACTACATCTTGCCAAACCAGTAGCCCATACTGAATTTCAAACTGAAGAAGCAACCCAATGTGCTCTTCTTCTTAGTGGCGCTACCAATCCGAATCAACATAACCATGCAGGTTAGTCTTCTGATTCGTATCATACTTGAGCCCATACTCAATTGTACCCTTCAGGTACCTCACTGCATGCTTTGCAACCATCTGAGCACATCTCAGATCTATCAGGAACTGGCTCAGGTCGTTCACAACAAAGCATGTGTCTGGTCTTGTATTCGTCAGGCACATCAATGAACAAATCATATGACGATACATTGTGGCATCAACCGTCTCTGATGAAGCATCACTCAATAGCTTCATGTTCGATGCCATAGGTGTGGCCATGGCCTTGCAATCCATCATCCACTGCATACTTCCCTTGCCCAAGAGAGATTCCATCCACACTCTGCCACACCTCCATGCCTAGAAAGTAGTGCATCAAACCCAAGTCCTTCATCTTGAATTCGGTAGCAAGTCTCCTTCTTGCATCTTTAATGAGTTCCTCTTTTCCTGTCAGGAACAAGTCATCGACATATAACATGAGCATCACTGATCTTCCGTCTTCAACCTTGAAGTAAAGGTTGGAATCCGCTTTACTCTCAGTAAATCCTAGAGCCATTAGTAAGTTGTCCATCCCGTTGAACCTCATGATCTTCTGCAGTCACTCCCTCTGAAGTGGAGCATCATTCTCCCTCTGTCTTTTGTACTCTATGTATTGAAACATTCTGTAATGGAGTGACAAGTAGCTTCCTCTGCTACTAATATTCTATGTATCCATCTAGGGTCACTGGATACCAAGATCCTCTATCTTGAACTTTGTTGAAAAGTTCTTCTCACACCCATCTGTGAGCTTGTCATCCTCTATAAGCTTTCATCTTCAATCTTGTAGCAAAGGTTAACATGTTCATCACTCTAAGTGATCTTCAAGCTCCTTACGTAACTGTATTTTCTATCCCATGGGTGCCTTCTGAGCTCATACAAGGCCTTTTTTAATTTGAACACATGAGTCTACTTGTCATGTGTCTCAACTCCTAGTGGCTTCTCTATGTATACTTCCTCCTTGACTACATCATTCAAGAATGTTATCTTGATGTCAACTTATGTATCTCCATCTCATACCTATACGTATGGATATAATGGAAGTGTACCATGTCATTGGTGCAAATGTCTCTACGTATTCTGTGCCTTCTTTCCGTGAGAAGCATCGTGCTATGAATCTTGCCTTGTATCCCATGATGCTGCCATCTACTGCATGCTGGATCTTGTAGATCCATAAGGAAGACACTACGGACATCCCTTCAGGTCTAGACACTGCATCCTAGATATCATTCTTCTTGAACTGGTACTCTATAGTCTCCTTCCCTTTCTTCTTGGCTACTTCTTCATAGCTGAAAGGCTCTGCATCAATGATATCGCTCAACAGTGTCACATAACTAAAGTGTGTCTAAGGCCTCTTGAAATCTCGTCATACTATTCTTCATTTTGGATGATTTCTCGTGCACAAGGTGGTCTTCATTTCTCGAGGTGGATCTACCGTTTTCTTTATATTTTTCTGAAGCTCTTTCTTTCGCTATGGTGTCTTTGACCCGGGAAGCTTCGCGTTCCTCTTCTGAACTGTCATTACTTGTTCTTCAAAATGATCTACAAGTCCATTTTAGTTGCATGATTAGAAACATATCATAATTTCTAAAATTTTTGCATGATTAGAAACATATCATAATTTCTAAAATATATTAATAGCGACAATTTGACAAATATATGTCACATAGCCATGCAACTATTTTAGCCAATGCTACAACATTCAACCATATCATGTATACATACAACAACTTCTAGATGCATTCTACCCCAATTTTATTAAGAGTGCGTACTACTCCTAATATGACAACAAAGAGGTTTTAATCTAGATAAGTTGTAATGGAATGTTGTACCACATCATTGACTTCATACCCATCAGGTGCAATTCAATAGTATATATGCAAAACATGCATAACACATCAACTGAATATAAACAAATACATAACCAAACAATATCATGAAATGACAATTGAATACTTATCTTTATTTGTTTCGTGGGTAGACTCCTTGAGCCTTCAGCTTCGTCATCTACTTCATTCATAACAACATCATTTCTTATCCAAATTCTAAGATGGATAAGAGGTTCTTCAAGAATTGAGTCCTTCATATTCATCATCGCTTGAAGGATCTTCTTTGAATTGTGAGAGCTTGATCTTCTTCTTGTGTGCACTCTTCCCAGAGTTTGTTGAAGGTAATCACTTCCTTCTGGCACACATTCCTCAAATGAATGAATCCCATGATCTTGGGAGGCCATTCAAGGTGGTTATAACAATCTCTTCTTCTTCGATTGCTTCGTCATAGCATCAAACAATTCCTTTTGGTGTCTTCAAGGATGACACATGAGGGATGAGATGATTTTTAACAGAATCTGCAATGATTCTCTTGGCTCTAGCCTTAGCCTCATCTCCCTCTGGCTCTTAGAACTTCCTCACTAAAATACTGATCCAAGTCAATTTCTTCAAGGATCACAGAGGTCCTATACTTCCATACTCGGAAGTTGTCAGCTTCACCAAGTTTGTCATCAAGCTGGTGTGATTAGTCATTTTGAAATGAGAACCTCAAATGTAAATAATTTTTTTTTAGATCTTACCGATTTGAGGTGTCCGTCCTGGTTTCGAAGATGGCTGATCTAGGGTTTGTCAGAGAAACCCTAATTTTCAAAACTTGAAATTTCAAACTTCTAATTGGATAGAAATATGGTCCTCTTCAAGGCGAGCTGTCCAACGTACTCCTTTTCTAAAAAGAGTGGAGGGAAGCTCCTAGAACAGGAAGCCCTAATTTTCCAATTTCTTCTGCAGAAATGACTGATATTGATTCTGTTGTATCTCCGAAGTTTCAGATCCTTAAAGTCTGAAACTTCTCACTGTGATAGCCTAATAAGTCTTCTTTCCAACCCCACAGGTTAGAGCAGAAATGGATTCTCCAAGTGGGACTTATTCGAATTTTCTAAAGGTGATTGTTTTGGGGACTATTCAGCGTAGCGAACTTGTATGGACTTCCACGTGTCACTGTTTGACATTCTAGGTCTGAAAAGCGTACCACATAAACTACAGTGCGTGCCCTACCTACAACATCTTGCAAAATTTCGTTTGGACCTTCCTAGCCTTAGATATAGAAAATCTCCCTAGGTCACATGTTTATGACTGTATTCTGGAGGAGGATGGAACCCTGATTTGGAGGAACCATATCTCTTGAAGTATAGCGAATCTGAGGCTGAAACGTTTACACAGTGTACAACACGAATTTCTCTTCGGCCTGTAAAAGTTTCGACATCTGATCCTTCTCCAATCTTGCGTTATAGCAAAATTGCTAGGATTACTAAATTCAGTCTTCTAGGGTTTTCATGCATGAAACCCTAATTTCCATTAGCTACCATTGCAGCTATATTTTGGCTGTACAACGAAACTTATCTGATTCCGAAACTAATACCGCCAATAGATGTGCCCTAGTGAGGCGATTTATCCTAGCCCTCCTTGCTTGATGATCTGTGGAAAGAACACCTTCAACTAGGAAGCCCTAGTTCTCGCAGCTGCACAATGGCTTCTTTAAGAGAGGCTCTGATACCATGTTAGATTTTCTTGAGATCTGATTAGATTATCTAGGATCTTTATTGAAAGAATAACAAGTACATCAAAATGCATAAGATATAAAAGATACACAAGACACAAATATTTTCATTGGGGAAACCATAAAGGGGAAAACCCCACAAACTTCTTCAGAATAGTAAGATGATCAAAAGCAGTAATAAGAAATGTTCAACTATCTTTCTCTCCTCCTCTGACCGTCTCTCTCTCTCATGCGGCTTAGAGAGTGTGTGAGGTGTGTATAAATGAGGGAGAGCGCCTCCCTATTTATACCCTTTCAAGTCATTAACCAAATATAAGACTCGAGCCTACATGTCATCTCACATGGGGCCCACTTCTGCTAGAGAGGCCACAATTACATATTACATGATGATAGACCGGGGACTATTACCCCGACTTAAAACAGAGGTTGTACCTCAAGGTCTAGACACAATTTAGACATCTGGTAAAGGGGTAACACACATCCCCAATGGGGGTACAACACCATACAATGATAATATACATCAAAATATCTTCCGAAGTTACAAATACATCAACATGTCACTGGTGCAAATGTCTCTTCGTAGTATGTGCCTTCTTTCTGTGAGAAGCCTCATGCTACGAATATTTCCTTGTATCCCACGATGCTGCCGTCTACTGCATGCTGGATCTTGTAGATATGTATGGAAGACACTACGGACTTCCCTTCAGGTCTCGACACCGCATCCTAGACATCATTCTTCTTGAATTGGTACTCTTTGATCATATTCTCCTTCTCTTTCTTCTTGGGTACTTCTTCATAGCTGGAAGGCTCTGCATCAATGATGTCGCTCAATAATGTCACATAACTAGAGTGTGTCTGAGGCCTCTTGCTTTCTTTGGAAGTCTCGTCATACTATTCTTCATCTTGGATTATTTCTCGTGGCCAAGGTGGTCTTCATCTCTTGAGGTGGATCTACCATTCTCTTTATATTCTTCTAAAGCTCCTTTTTCGCCATGATGTCTTTGACCCGAGAAACTTCAAGTTCCTTTTCTGAATTGTTGTTACTTGTTCTTTGCAATGATCTACAAGTCAAGTTCAGTTGCATGATTAGAAACATATCATAATTTCCAAAACATATTAATAGTGACAAATATATGTCACATAGCGATGCGACTATTTTTGCCAATGCTGCAACATTCATCCATATCATTTATACATATAGTAACTTCTAGATGCATTCTACCCCAATGCTATTAAGAGTGTGTACTACTCCTAATATGCCAGCAAAGAGGTTCCAATCTAGAAAAGTAGTAATGGAATGTTGTACACCATAATTGACTTCTTACCCATTATGTGCAATTCAATAGTATAAATGCAAAATACTCAAACATCAACTGAATATAAACAAATGTATAACCAAACAATATCATGAAAGGACAATTGAATACTTATCTTTATTTGTTTCGTGGGTAGACTCCTTGAGCCTTCAACTTCATCATCTTCTTCATTCATAACACCATAATTTCTTATCCAAATGCTAAGATGGATAAGAGGTTCTTCAAGAATTGAGTCCTTCATATTCCTCATTGCTTGAGGGATCTTCTTTGAATAGTGAGAGCTTGATCTTTAGTTGCTCCCATCTTCTCTTCTCTTATTATGAGTCGAGCTTCTTCTTGTGTGCACTCTTCCTAGAGTCTGCTGAAGGTAATCACTTCCTTCTGGCACACATTCCTCGAATGAATGCATCCCATGATCTTAGGAGGCCATTCAAGGTGGTTATAACAATCTCTTATTCTTCTTCGATTGCTTCGTCATAGCATTGAACACTTCCTTTTGGTGTCTTCAAGGATGACACATGAGGGATGAGCTGATTTTTAATAGAATCTGCAATGATTCTCTTAGCTCCAGCCTTAGCCTCATCTCCCTCTGGCTCTTAGAACTTCCTTACTGAAATACTGATCCAAGTCAATTTCTTCAAGGATCACAGAGGTCCTATACTTCCATACGCGAAAGTTGTCCGACCTGGTTCTGGAGCTGGCCGATATAGGGTTTGTCAGAGAAATTCTAATTTTTTAAACTTTTGATAGGATAAAAAGATTGGCCTCTACAAGGCGAGTTGTCCAATGTACTTTTCTGAAAACAATGGTGGGAATCTCCAGGAACAGTAAGCTCTAGTTTTCCAATTTATTCTGCAGAAATGTCTAAAATTGATTTTGCTGTATCTCCAAAGTTTTAGATCCTTACAGTCTGAAACTTCTCACTGAGATAGCCTGATATGTCTTCTTTCCAACCCCATAGGTTAGAGCATAAATGTATTCTCCAAGTGGGACTTATTATGATTTTCCCAAGGTGACTGTTTAGCATAACGAACTTGTACGCACTGCCACATGTCACTGTTTCACATTCTGGGTCTGAAAAAGCGTGCCACAGAATCTACAGTTTGTGCCCTACCTGCAACATCTTGAGAAATTTCGTTTCGACCTTCCTAGCCCGAGATATAGCAAATCTCCCTAGGTCACCTGTTTATGATTGTATTCTAGAGGAGGCTGGAACCCTGTTTTTGGAGGAACCATATCTCCTGAATTACAGTGAATCTGAGGCTGAAACATTTACACAAGGTACAACAAGAATTTCTCTTCGACCTGTAAAAGTTTCGGCTTCTGAGCATTCTCCAATCTCGCATTATAGAGAACGTTCTAGAATGACTAAATTAAGTCTTCTAGGGTTTTCAAGCATAAAACCCTAATTTCCATTAGCTGTCATTGTAGCTGTATTTCGGCTGCACAATGAAACTTCTCTGATTCAGAAACTGCTACCACCAATAGATGCGCCCTAATGAGGCGAGTTAGCCTAGCCCTCCTTGCTTGATGATCTGTGGAGAGAACACCTTCAACTAGGAAGCCCTAGTTCCCGCAGCTGCATAGTGCCTTCTTTCAGAGAGGCTCTGATACCATGTTAGATTTTCTTAAGATTTGATTAGATTATCTAGGATCTTTATCTAAAAGAATAAAAAGTACAACAAAATGCATAAGACATAAAAGATACACAAGACACAAAGATTTTCATCGGGGAAACCATAAAGGAGAAAACCCCGCAAACTTCTTCAAAATAGTAAGATGATCAAAAGCAATAATAAGAAATGTTCAGCAGCTATCTTTCTCTCCTCCTCTGACTGTCTCTCTCTCTCATGCACCTTAGAGAGTGTGTGAGGGTGTATAAATGAGGGAGAGCGCCTCCCTATTTATACCCTTTCAAGTCACTGACCAAATATAAGACCCGAGCCTACATGTCACTTAACATAGGGCCCACTTTTCCTAGAGAGACCACAATTACATATTACATGATGTTACATTGGGGACTATTGCCCCGACTTACAATGGAGGTTCTACCTCAAGGTATAGACACAATTTAGACATCCCGTAAAGGGGTAACACACATCCCCAATGCAGGTACAACAACATACAATGATAATATACATCAGGATATCTTCCAAAGTAACAAGTACATCAACAATAACAAGCTTGCACCTTTGCGGAAACTATTCTAGACCATTGATATTTCTCTCTTATGATCTGGGTCGTCCAAATCTTTACTTCATAGAAACTTAACGTTATAATCTTTCCAACTCTGCTTAGCCAACTGTGTTATTTTGGCTCAATCTTTTTGGACTATTTGTTTTGAAATGATACCATGGTCAAATAAGCATTTCAACAAGCTATAGCCTAACAGGATGGGGTAGGCATTTTCCTTAACCTATGAATTATGGTGGTCATTTCCTTAGGGCACTTTTGACTAATATTTCCATACTTAGTCAATTTCCAAAGTTTCACAAAATTGCCATACTTTTTCCAGAGTGATGTCAGATTGCAACATTGACTTCATGATAGCATCAAAATACCATCGCGTGTCTTTCCAGCCTCATCACACATGCCACATCATCATGCATGCCATGTCATCACTTCCTTTGTTATTCCTTTGTCTTCCACTGAGTTTGCCCTGCCATCATGTCCTTGGTTATTCATTTGTCATTACTGAACTCCTTTGACATCAATGGCAACTACATTCAACATTCTCCCCCTTTAGCATTGATGGCAACATCTAAACATTCTCCCCCTTTGACAACAATGACAAAGGATAACCTGTTATGCCCTTGCTTGTAACCATCTTTGACAGAGAATTTCCAATCTTTCTCCATTTTGACAGCTGTCCTTGCCAATATATCTCCTTCTTTTTAAAGAAATTTAGCTCTTTGCTTCTCTTCCTCTTGTTAACTGGACTTGGTACTAATCATTGTGTTATGATTGGGTTAACATCCTCATTTACTTTCTTGTAGCGAGTTTTTGAAGGAGAACATGGATGACATAGACTCCCCCTTTCAATGTTCCTCCCCTTTCTCAACATTTTCTACATTTTGTGACAGAGTTTACACTCATCATTAGTTTTCTTCCATAAACTGCTCTTTAAGAATGTATTATGTAACTTGCTCTTCTTAAGGAGTCTTCAATGCTATGAAAGCAATTTTTTATCCATATGTCCTTGTTCATTTAGACATTGACCAAGGTTTAACTAGCTTGATTGATACTATATTCTTCTTTCATAGTTTGCACCATAATTCCTTGGTCTGAGGTAACAACATGCTTTGCTACAGGTTCACAAACATGCTTCTGAGAGACAAATTTAGAAAGAACTTCATCAAACTGATATGTGTTTGAATACCAATTGTTCCTTCGCAATCTTTACTACTACTTTTACTCATCCTGAGACTTTTTCAATAAACTGCATCTTTATCTTTCATATCAACCTTGAGTTTTCTTCCACTGTAAACACTTTTGTAGTTAAAACTACTTTTAAAAGATTAGATCAAGAATGACTCCAATATGATAAAACAATTTTAAATTTTAAATAATTTATTTGACCCTCCAATAAAGTCGGCCCTACTCTCTCTTAAGCCTTCTTTTGGAGTATTAATAGACCAGAACTTGTCATAACCATCATGATGAATGCATGCAACTATTTTGTTTGTTTGACTGAAATTTTCGGGTGGTATGACTGAGGATATTCGTTGGCCTCTCTGAGGTTTTTCGCTAACTATGGGAGAGAACCAAGATTGCAAAGACTATTCCTTCTTGGATTTTGGACTAAGATTTTCGTGTAGTGAACTGAGGTTGCATACACAGAGACAAATGTTTTGACAGAGAGAGAGACGCCTGAATTTTATAGCATGCACAATACCCAAGCTTTGATGATGTGTGAGTTTTGAAGAGCAACTATAGTCCGATTTTTGCAAGTTTTTGGAGTGATCATCATCCACAATCTGAGTTTTTTCCTCCACAGAGATTTCTTTTTGGTTAAGTCAGCTAGAACAGTCCTAAGTCTTAATAGCTTGATATAGTCTAAAGCTTGGATATTCATTTGCTTGGACATACCTAACAAGGTACGTATGAACAGTGATGTGTCTAAGTTTGTATGAACAACAATGATACAAGGTATGTACAATAGTGTGAAGTGAATGTTAAGTGATATACAGTGGAATAAGTGTACAAGTGTAGAAGTATGTAAAGTAAAGTGTACAGTATGTACAGTGTTGTGTAAGTGATAAGTGTACAAGTATGTAAAGTAAAGTGTACAATATGTACAGTGTTGTGTGAGTGATAAGTGTACAAGTATATGATGAGGTATGAACAGTGATGAGTGAACATCTAGTGATGATCAGTGGTATGTGGTATGTATTGATAAACAGTGGTATGTACTAGTGTACAAATGGTGTGTATAGCGTACAATGGTATAGTATGAATGTAAGTAATATACAGTAAATGCAATGATTTGTACAATGGTATAGTAGTATACAAGTGTGATGAGTGAGCAGTGATACAATATGTACAACAATGGTATATTGATGTATATGCTAAAGTTATGATGCACTCCTATGCTCTCTACACTACACATTCTATGATACGATGGTGAAGATGTTATGATGCTCTCCTATGATCTATGATATATACACTTGATGACGACGATGATGACGCTACTAGAAGATACACTATGATGATGCATGTCTTATGTTCAAAGCATAATTACTTGTTCAGTGATTGTGTATGACGAGGTGTACAAGGATGTACATGAGCAGTGTGTGACAGTGATATGACCTATCAGTATACAGGGATGATTTCACAGTGATCAGAGAGTAGAGGTTATCAGCAACATAATCAGTGTTTGCTTTGACAGGTCCACAGGTTCAATGATCTTTTTCTTTAGGGTGGTAGGGTGGTGCTATGGCTCACAATATCGCGAGTTAAGCTATTGTAGTAGCTTGTCAGCTGTAGCTAACGAAGCCTAGGGGTTGTAGCCCCTTCCAGTTGTAGCTGGTAAAGTTGTATTAATTTTGTTTACCCCAATTGTTGCTGGGTCAAATTTGTTTTTAAAAAGGCTTCCGTGGTTTTACCCCCAAGACTTGGGTTTCCACGTCAAAAATATTGTGTACTGTGCATCTTGTTATTTCTATGTTCATTGATGATATGCTATGATTGGTGATTAGCAACTTGCTCTTGATTAAATTTTTTAAAATGTGCAAATACTGATTCACCCCCCTCTCGATATTTCAACAATTGGTATCAAAGCGGGTTCCTTCAAAACAGACTAATCGCTAGAAGGAAGTCATGGGCAAGTTTGCTAAACAAAGCAAAAATGGAACACCCTTGTTTGATGGGAGCAACTATGCATTCTGGATCATAAGGATGAGAGCCTTCATAGAAGCTCAAGGAATAGAAATATGGCAAAGTATCGAGAATGGGTACAACGTAACAAAGACCATACGAATAGATGCAAATGAGTTGACTCAATACAACAACTCAAAGGCCATAAATCACTTTCTAGGTGCTATAGATGAATTTGTCTTGAACAAAGTGATGAATTGCCCCTCTAAAAAGGAAATGTGGGATAAACTCCAAACCACATATGAAGGAGATAACAAAGTCAAGGAAGCCAAACTTCAAACGTACAAAGGACAATTTGAACAACTAAGGATGAATGAGGACAAAGACATAGCAACCTATATTCTTCGAGTTGATTAACTTGTGAATACCATCAGAGGTTTGGGAGAAGTTGAGGAGGCCATAGTTGTTCGAAAATTTCTAAGAACTCTTCCCAAAAGGTTCAACCCCAAGATCTCTGCCCTCGAAGAAAGAACAGATTTGAAGACTATGACAGTAGATCAACTGCATGGGACTCTTGTGGCTTACGAAATGCGAATTGAAGATGAAGAAACATCAAGAAAGGGAGCAACATTCAAGGTCTCCTCTAAACAAGCCGGGAAGAACAAATCAACAAAGGACAAGCCAACAAGTGATGAATCTGATGATGAAGAAATAGCTAACTTTGTTTGGAAGTTGAAGAGAGGCACTGGGAAATACAAAGGTAAGTTATCTCTCAAATGTTTTTCATGTGTAAAGATAGGTCATTTTGCTTCTAAATGTCCGTATGCAAAGAACTCAGATAGTGATGAAGATGACAACTTCAAACCTTACAAGATGTACAATAATTACAAGAATAAGAACATATGGAAGTTTGCAAAGAAGAAAAGTCTCTATACAAAAAGGACAACATCTCATCTAGTGGTGACTCCAACAATGATAGTGACAGTGACTTTGATGATGACGGTGAACCAGATACGATACTCTTTATGGCAATACACTCAAATGAGGATCTTAATGGTGATGAAGAATCCGAAGCTGAACGTGAAGTAGATCTTGAAGCAGAACTTATAAGCGCCTTGAAAGAGCTAAAGAAAGTCAGGAAGGAGAACAAGGTACTAAAAGAACGCACAAGGGTTTGAGCAAATTATTGTTGACCTGAAGACCAAACTGGAAGAAGCCAAAAGAATCGAAGACTCTCTAACTGAACCACTAATAGAAAATATGAAAGAAAAGGAAAACCGTGAGGCTGAGATAGTATCTTTAAACAACAAATTACAGACAAAAGATATTGGCAAGAGTTATGAAAACAACTCCAAGATTCTAGAACAAATCATCAACAATCATAAGCCATTCTCCGATAAGACCAGTATAGGATACAAGCAAAATACCGATGAGGCCTAAAGCTCAATGACAACAGGTAATGAAGAGAAGCCAAGAAGTTATGCAGAAGTGGTCAAGGAATCCACAAAGGAAAAAGAGATCGAATGCCAACCAGAACAACCCATATCAAAAGGAGGGCCAACATAAAGACCAGATCTCAGAAGAACATCTCCTTCATTTGTTCCCAGGTATGGACATTTCTTTTATGGGTATTGCTTTACATGTGGAAGATTTGGACACAAATCTGTAAACTGTTTTCAAAGAAGAATTTTTGAAACAAGGAATAACCATGCAAGCCTCAGACAACCACAATTTAGTAAAAGATTTGGTCCCTTGAGAACTGAAATCGAATGTTACAAGTGTAACGACTTTGGACATATAGCCATAGATTGCAGAATGAAGATGCCAACAGTAAGAAATGAAGAAATGTCCAACAAGGTATGGATCAAATGCAAGAACGACTATGAATGTGGAATTGCTCTTCAAGCTCAGAATAACAACTTTGGTGAATGGTATGTTGATAGAGGTTGCTCCAAGCATATGATAGGTAACAAAAGTGGTTTTGTTGATATTGCAAAGGGCAAAGGATTTGTCTCTTTCGGAAATAACAATTCAACAAAAGTATTGGGAAAGGGAGCAATAAGGCTTGGAAGTAAAAAGTCCCTGGCTGAAAATATCTTGCTTGTAGACAACATGAAGCATAACCTGCTAAGCGTTAGTCAGATGTGTGATCAAGGACATGAACTCCTCTTCAATTCAAAAGGATGCAGAATAAAGAAGCAAGGATTAGGAAAGTTAGTAACCACAACCTTTAGGACTCCCAACAACATATACGTGTTGGATAAATTTGAGTCCGAGAAATGTCACTTGGGAAAAGAAGATGAAAGTTGGCTTTGGAGCAGAAGAATGGGGTATATACATTTTGACAATTTGGTCAAAATCTACAAAAATCAAGCAATTTGAAATATGCCGGAAGTTACAAAGACCGCTAACTCTGTATGTGAACGGTCTCAACATGGAAAACAAACAAGAGTACATTTCAAGACAAAAAAACACTTCTACAAAAACTTTGGAGCTCATTCACATTGACCTATGTGGACCAACCAAGAGCAAAGGACTGAATGGTGAAAAATATTTTATGCTACTTATTGACGACTATACCAGGATGACATGGGTATGTCTTCTCAACATGAAGTCAGAAGCTTTTGGATATTTCAAAAATTTCAAGGAACTAGTCGAGAATGAAACAAGATCACGAATCAAGTTCCTCAGATCCGACAACGGTGGAGAATTCACTTAAGATGAATTCAATAAGTACTGTGAAGATCATGGAATAAAAAGACATTTTTCAGTTGCCAGAACACCTCAACAAAATGGAGTTGTTGAAAGAAAGAATAGATCGGTAATGGAGATGGCTAGAACCATGTTGAATGAATCCAAGTTGAATGACACATTTTGGGGATACACAGTTCATACAACTGTACACATCTTGAACAGAGGATTACTTAGAAGCAAAAATGATAAAACTCCCTACGAGCTATGGACATGAAGAGCGACAAATGTACGACACTTCATAATCTTTGGAAGCAAGTGCTATATCAAAAGAGAAGATAAGAAGATTAGAAAATTTGACTCTCGTGTAGACGAGGGCATATTCGTTGGATATTCATCCAAGAGGAAAGCTTACAAATGCTATAATTTGAGATTAGACAAGGTGATCGAAAGCATCAATTGGAAAACAGATGAGGGCAGACTAACATCATCCAGAGAAGACTGTTATCACATATATAGTAGCCAGGCTACCATATTCTATTTTTCAGACACAGTACGTTTTTTCAGCCAGATCTCTTACATATGAGATGCTGAGATGAGCAGTTTTGCCGGATCATTATTGTATTTGTGGACTGTTGTACTCTCCCATGTCAGGACTGAGTCTCAGGACACTCAGATTTGAGGACCGATGTAGCCATTTAGTCATTACAAAGCAGTTATTGATGCCCAGTTTTATATCAGTGCTTTCTCATTGGACAGATGATGTTTCAGATGGATTATATTGCATGATTATGACTCAGCTTTTTATATTGTGTTATGGTTATCATTGCTCTTATACTCATTTTTGTGACATGTATTAACATGTGGTGTCATGATCTGGCGGTCATAATTATATGGACTTGGATGTATTTTGTACTATGTATTGATGTCCCTACTTAGACTTGGAAGTTCCTGATCTATACTCATTGGTTTTACCCTCCTTAGGGAGAATAGAGGTAGTCATTCCCACCATTGTTTTGGCTTGCTAGTGTTGGCTCCATCTTTCATTGTCTTCACCCATCCATTACCTTCCAGTTTAGTTTTCAACTCAACTGACTTCTTGACTTATGGCATGGAGGATCTTTTTCCCCGCTAGAACTTTTGTTGGACAAGCCTCCCTGTTTATATTGTGTCTCGGCTCTGAGTTGGTGACAAAACTTGCTTTTGGTAAGTTGGATTGTATTCCTAAATCATTTTGGTCAGTTGTCCCGATGTTTGGCACTGTGCAGAACTCCCCTTGGTCACTTGAGATGTTGTTGGCTAAAACTGAAAGCTCATGTACTACTTGTATTGGAAATGTTTGTATGCGCCCATGGAAAATGAAAATGCTAAACTGTGTTTCTTAACATATGTAAAGAGGGCAAGAGCAATGAAATGCTAAAATACTCCTTGAAGAGTATAAGAAAGGTCCAAAAAAACAATGGTTAATAATATGCTGTATCCAAATATTGCTGACCTTATAAAAATAAATGTCCCGGATGAAAGCTGCGATTAGCTGTGCTTTTAAGCACTGGTGAAGTCCCAAAGGGTCATATAGGCCAAAAAGACCATGGAATAAAATGATGGTCCTAATGAACTTGGATCAATCTTGATGTAGTCATGATGCCTAAGTTGAATAAGCACTCTCTAAACAACTCACCCATTTGTGAGGCACTGCCATTCCTTGTGTTGTTGTTTGTCAGACATTGGTTATAGTGAGTATTCCCTTTCTATTATCCAAAGTGTCATGATGTTAAGCAGGAAGTCATCCTTTGCCTTAGCCTTGTCATTTTCACCCTTCACCCTTCACTAGCAAATTGGCTACAACTATGAAGTGAGTATAGTCTTGAAAGTCTAAGTCTGAGTAATAATAAATAAAGCCTTATATATGTATTGGTTGATGTACCGCTAGTGAAATGAATGCTACTTGTTGTGATTGTTACTTGAATGAGTTGTAGAGCATGACTTAGCCTTTTACACTTTCATCAGATGGATGTAGTCTGAGTTATTATGGGTGTCTGATCAGTTACAGATGGTTATATTGTTTATTGGATATGATTGATGATCAGATAGAGACATGTGAGCGATATGAGTATACACCTTAGATGGATTTGGACTCTCTGAGTCTAATGAGACAGTTTATTTCTAGTTCCGGGCACTTGCATATATGATCAGGCTCATTCTGCCTTTCTGATGCAGTTTTTCTTCATAGGCTGATATGTTTGAGCAGGGAGATGTTTTAGTTGGATCTCCTAGGGAGTTGTATGGGCATAGGGGGTGCAGCCACTTGTTTGTACCATAGTACCCCCATCCTAGAGAGCATGGTGGGCTCAGTTTGATAACACAGGCACCCTAGGAAGCTGTTTTGACAAGATCACGTTTCTCGAGGTAGATTAAAAATGATTAAATGGCTATTGAAGAAATCAATTTGGGCTACTGAGGTAAAGAAATGGCATAGGATGAGTCACAATGATGAGAGTGATGTCCTCCACAACTTCTCCAGCAGTTGCAACACCTGATTGGGCCCACACCTATTTTTTGGGCATTTTTATATTATTTTCTGGAGCTTTTTGGAGGCTCACGATTTCCTCAAGGAGGCACAAAGTCAAAGAATTAAATTATTATATTATTTATTGTGCCATGGGGACACCCAGAGGGAGTTAGTCAAACAGTCCTTGGACCCACCATGTGCTTTATTTATTTCTTGTTGAGTGGGTTGCCCTCTTTATGGGTGTTTTAGTCCACTTTGGTACTTTATGGTTATATTGATCCATGTATTGTATGTTGAGCTCATCTCAACCATTGATTAGAACATTTCATCTTTTAATCTTAGCCACTCGTTTTGAAAGTGGTTAGGATTCGGTTATGATTGTGGTTCTCTTATTTCTATTTAAAGGAGAGAGCTTTTCATTTGTAAGGGGTCTTTGGCTCTTGGATCTGAATAATAGAAAAACTTTTTTTGTGGATATTTTATGGATCTGCTTTGCATCTGATGTTCTCAAATGGTGATTGGATAGTCTTCTGCTTCCTAGCATTGTGGAAATTCTTGTGAGATCTATATTTTTCTGCTATCATTGTTTTGTCTATAGGAGGGCGTTTTGGCTAGAGTGTTTTTGTAGGGGGACCTCAACTCGCTCGGTTTTCTTCGTCTTGGATCAGGGGGTTTTCATTAGTTTCATTGTGATCTATGATTACTTTGTTTTACTTTCTTGTAGCATTTGGTTTCTTTATCTTGTATTGGCAAATTTGATATTGTTGACGTTTGCTCATGCATGATAGGGGGCACATTGGTGGCTTGTGGCTTAACTCCTTCATAGAAATCATTGGGATCTTCCAAAATTGATTGAGATAGCAAAGATAATCACTGTTAAAGACTTCTACAAGCATTTACAGGTAAGATATAACAAGTAAGTCTCTTCTCTCCAGATCTTATTCCATTGTACCTTGCTTTACTTTAATTTTTCTGAAAACTCCTAAAATACTAAAAACCCTAATAAAGCACTAAATATGGGAATCGTCTGATCTTTGGCCAAACCATTTCTGGGTTTCATAGATTGGGCCTCCCCTTCACCAAATCTACTGCAATGCTGGTCAAACTCCTGCTAGTTTGACCTAGATCTATTTTTTTAGCCAGAAAACTACATAAACCCCCACTGAAAATTTGACCTGCTAGGGTTTTGACTTTTTTTTTTCTTCTAAATTCTGACTTCATAGACAGATAGATCGGGTCCCACACAATCCAAATCACCCTCAACGCTGTCCAGATTCTTGGCAGTTTGACCTAGATCTGAGTTTTTGACTGAAACAACCCTAGCACCCCCACTGAAAATTGGACTTTTTCGGAATTTACTTTTTTTCTGAAATCTGACAAGATAGGCGGATAGATCAGGGCTTAAGCACTCCAGAACACCCCCAACGCTGAGCTACTTCCTTCCAGGTTGCCCTAGATCTGAAAAATTGGTTTTCAGCCCCCTAGCCCCCCTCATTAGATTTTGACTTTTCTAGATCTGATTTTTCTTGCTATTTTCTGATTTGGGTTTGTAGATCAGGCTACCCTAACCTCATTTCTCCTTCAACGCTGAGGTGATAGTCTCTTGGTGGCTATAGATCTACAGATCTGCTTCTCCAATCCCTAGCGCTAGCCCTCCTCCTGCTGGATTTCTTGTAACCTGAGTTTTTCGGGCCAAATCCTTTTCTGGGTCCATAGATCAGGGTATATCCCAGGTGGGTTCACTGAAACATTGGGTTGATGCTGACTCCATTGCCCAATGCACATAAGGCACTGATCTCTTAGCTAGCGCTAGCCCTAACTTGACCTCACTCCCATTCCCTTTGCCAACATTCATTTACAAATCAAGTTACCTATCTTTCACTGAGTCTGTCTCCTTGGTACTAGACAGTCCCAACTCTGTCCTTACTTACCCTGTCACAGTTACGTTTCCCAAGACAGTGGTCATCTCCATCAGTTGCTAGTACCTAAACCCTAGAGCTAGGGTTTCCATTTACCTTGCACCTTACATACCTTAAAGCCCCATTTGATCTGTTCTGGTGTCTAGGTCTGATCTCTCCTGTCGAGAGCAGATCCGGGTCTCCCCCATTGTTGTCTTGGTCTAGGATAACATAAAGTGAAGGATGCCTTGATTGGCGTGACAACTATCCATTTGGGAGTCTAGGCAGTCGTGGTTCCACCCCTTAGTTGCTTGCCCCTCTACCATCCATCCTGGATCCACCTCACACATGCAACTACAAGGTTGGTGATAACAAAGACTCTGAAGAATCAGACGATGAAGAAGAGGAAGTTTCTGTTCAGAAAATTAAAATGGAAGAACAACTACATGAAGAACAACTCACGAAAGATGAAGAACAAAATCAACCAATTGTTGAACAAGAAGAACAAAAGGATCCACATATACCTAAGAACTGGTACCAGAAGAATCATCCATCAGATCAAATTATTGGTGATAAGGATGCCGAAACAGGACCTAGAAGAAGACAATCCAGAAGAAATGAGCAGGTACACTTCTCTCTATGTCTACAACTGAACCAGGTACTTTTGCAGAGGCCGGTACAGATGAGTAGTGGGTCAAAGCAATGGAAGAAGAATTAGATCAAACTGAGAAGAATGAAACTTGGGAACTTGTTTCTAGACCAAGTAACAAGAATGTGATTGGCACAAAGTGGGTTTTCAGAAACAAAATGAATGAAGATGGACAAGTGATAAAAAACAAGGCTCGATTGGTTTGTAAAGGCTATGTTGAGATCAAAGGAATATACATTGAAGAAACATTTGTACCCGTAGCCAAAATGGAAGCTATCAGGATGATATTAGCTTATGCTTGCTCCAAAGACATCAAAGTGTATCAGATGGACATAAAATCAACTTTTTTGAATGGATAATTAGAAGAAGAAGTCTACATCGAACAACCAGAAGGATTCCGGCTTTCATAAAACGAGGACTATGTATGCAAACTCAAAAGGGCTTTATATGGGCTAAAGCAAGCTCCTAGAGCTTGGTACTCCAGATTTGATAGGTATTTGCAACAACAAAACTTTAAAAGGGGAAGTGCAGATCGTAATTTGTACATCAAACATGACGACGACTGCATACTCATCATTGAAGAATATGTTGATGATATAATCTTTGGAAGTGATGATGATTCACTGAGTCAACAATTTGCTAAGGACATGCATAAAGAGTTTGAAATGACATTGCTCGGTGAATTAACCTTCTTCTTGGAACTTCAGATATCTCAAAGAACAAAAGGTACTTTTATTGCTCATACGAAATACATCAAGGAAGTGTTAAAGAACTTCTAGATGGAAGATTGTAAACCTGTGAGTACTCCTATGATCACTGGTTCTAAACTGAGCAAGGAAGATGAATCTAAAGAAGTTGATCAAAGGCTCTATAGATCAATGATTGGTAGTCTGCTATATGTAACAACCTCAAGACCAGATGTGATGCAAGTCGTTGGACAACTTGTAAGATTCCAAGTTGCTCCAAAGGAGACTCACATTATAGTAGTTAAAAGGATCTTCAGATATCTCAAAGGGACTATGGAATTTGGACTTCGGTATCTAAAAAGAAATGAGCTAACATTGATAGCTTATTCAGACGCAGATTGGGCATGATGTGTTGACGACAGAAGAAGCACTAGTGGAACAACATTCTTTCTAGGAAATTGTCTAGTATCTTGGTCAAGCAAAAAGCAATCTTCGGTGTCCTTATCAACAACAGAAGCAAAATATATAGTAGCAACAACTTGTTGTACTTACATTCTTTGGCTGCAGGACATACATGTAACATGTGATGAGCCAATTCCAATTCTATGTGACAATACGAGTGCCATCAACATCTCCAAGAATCCAGTCAATTCACTCCAAGACCAAGCACATTCCTATCAAATTTCACTTTCTTCGGGAACAAGTCACATAAAAGAATATCAAGTTGGAATATATCGGGACAAAAGAACAGATTGCAAACATCTTTACTAAGCCTCTCCCAAGAGAGACTTTTGAGTACCTCCAAGAAAAATTGGGAGTCATATTATCTCCTAATTGAATTAATCCATCTTCATCAACATGATAGGGGGAGAAGTAATACTACAAGGAGTACCCTTTGCCATTGATGCCAAAGGGGGAGAAAAATATGAACAAGGAATCCTGCTCAAAGGGGGAGATTTGTGAACACAGGAAGCACATTCTAAAGGGGAGATTTGGAGTTGTCATCAATGGCAAAGGGGAAGATTGTTGACTAAATTGTCATTGATGCCAACAGATGTATGTCGGTGTGTCTTGGTACCCCTTAAGGGTTAAGTAGTTGTCAATGTCAAAGGAGACCTTTTGACGTTGTCCAAGCCCAAGTTTGAAGCCCTTGGAGCCCTTGGGACAGTGGCAAAAGCCCTATACACCCTTTAGAGTGTGTAAGTTTCCCTAAGTTGCTTTTATGGTTCCCTAGTTGTTTCTTTGGTTTCCCAATACCACAACCTATGCCCTAGTAGTCCTAGGAAGTGTCCTTGGTGGGTTGAAGAAGTTGCAAGAGGCCAAATGACCCTTTCAGTGGTTATTTGTGTTTTAATGAGGTCATGGTACCCTAGGAGAAGTCCCTGAACTCACACCTTGATGGTCATATTTATGAAACATGTGGTAACTTTGTTGACCTAACAAAGGCCCTAAAACTGTTACCTTTGGTCGCTAAGCCTACAATCTACCCTATGTTGTATGCCTTTCCCTTAAAACACTAATAATGATGCCCATCGCACCTTTACATTAGCCCTTAAATCCCTCATGGTGACCCTTAAAACCTACAAGGTCCTTTAAACCCTCATCCTTAAGTGTTGAATGATAAAACAATTTAAATATAATAAATTATTTAAAGTGTTGAATGTTAAAACAATTTAAACCCTCTTCCTCCAACGTTGACATTCTTCAAACCTCTTGAAGTCGGCCCCATTAATGGTCTAAGTCTTAAAACATTTTTTAAGAATTAAACCATTATGAAAACCCCTCCTAAAAGTTGGCCCCAATATGATAAAACAATTTTAAATTTTAAATAATTTATTTGACCCTCCAATAAAGTCGGCCCTACTCTCTCGCACATGTTCTTTGGGAGTATTAATAGACCGAAACTTGTCATAACCATCACGATGAATGAATGCAACTGTCTTGTTTGTTATTTTCGGGTAGTATGATTGAGGATATTTGCTGACATCTCTAAGGTTTTTCGCTGATTGTGGGAGAGAACCAAAATTGCAGAGACTATTCCTTCTTGGATTTTGGACTAAGATTTTCGTGTAGTGAACTGAGGTTGCATACACAGAAACAAATGTTTTGACAGTCCCGAGTCTTGATAGAGAGAGAGACACCCGAATTTTACAGAATGCACAAGACCCAAGCTTTGATGATGTGTGAGTTTTGAAGAGCAACTACAGTCCGATTTTTGCAAGTTTTTGGAGTGATCATCATCCACAGTCCGAGTTATTTCCTCCACGGAGATTTCTTTTGGGTTAAGTCAGCTAGAACAATCCCAAGTCTTATTAGCTTGATACAATCTGAAGCTTGGATATTCATTTGCTTGGACATATCCATCAGTAACAAGGTACGTATGAACAATAATGTGTCTAAGTTTGTATGAACATCAATGATGCAAGGTATGCAAAAGTAATGTACAGTAGTGTGAAGTGAATGTTAAGTGATATATAGTGGTATTAGTGTACACGTGTACAAGTATGCAAAGTAAAGTGTACAATATGTACAGTGTTGTGTAAGTGATAAGTGTACACGTATGTAAAGTAAAGTGTACAGTATGTACAATGTTGTGTGAGTGATAAGTGTACACGTATATGATGAGGTATGAACACTGATGATCATTGGTATGTGGTATGTATTGATAAACAATGGTATGTAATAGTGTATAAATGATGTGTACAATGTACAGTGGTATAGTACGAATGTAAGTAATATACAGTAAATGCAATGATTTGTACAGTGGTGCAGTAGTATACAAGTGTGATGAGTGAGCAGTGATACATTATGTACAACAGTGGTATATTGATATATATGCTAAAGTTATGATGCACTCCTATGCTTTCTACACTACACATGCTATGATATGATGGTGAAGATGTTATGATGTTCTCCTATGATCTATGATATATACACTTGATGACGACGATGATGATGCTACTTGAAGATACACTATAATGATGCATGTCTTATGTTCAGAGTGTTTGTGCCAGAAATTGTTTCTAAGGCCAAAGAAACAAGTCAACACAATCTCAAATGAAACTTGATAAAACAAAGTAGGTTTTAGGTTTTTTGGAAAGTTTTAGTGGTTGTAAACTTTTGGGGAAAGACAGGGAATACACTCATGAGCAAAGTAATAACTAAATCATAAACAAAAGAAGATAAAGATGCATAATACATTCAACAAGATCCAACAGAAGACAGTATTGAAGTTCATTCATAAAAGACAAGTATCACCAGCATATAAACATAAACCAGTAATGAGTATATCAATTAAGCAACTAGACAAGCTGAACAATGAAGCCAACACAGAAACTGAAGGGTAAAAGTGTCATATATCTCATAATTTCATCATCAAATGCATACAAGAGCTTTGATACTTAACTCATGAACAAGTCTGCAGATCTCCTGAAGCTATTCCAAAAATCAAACCCTCTCAATCACATTCTAATCTCTCTAAATAATGCTTTTTACAAAATTAGTTAGGGGTCAAAAACCCTAACTGTCTTCCATCCACTCGATGAGGTAAAGTAAAAAGTACAATATTACAAAACATGATTTTTCTAAAAATAGTAAACACTAACTAATATGTTTCTCAAAAAGATAACAAATAACTGAAATGAACAAGTGACCTATAGATCCTTTGCTGCCTCAGCAAGCAAAGCAATGCCCTCTAATGCTTGAGCTTTCTTCTTAGCTCGCCTTTGCTCCCGCTCCATGTCAGCTATCCTTTTGGTGAGCTCCTCATTTTCCTGCTGCAAGTCCTTGACTGTCTTCTCCAACTCTGTACAGTGCAATTCAGTAGTTCTTTTTCTCTTTAGAACCTCTTTAGATATTGCTGTCAGCTCCTGATAATGATCATTGACACCCTGAAGATCTTCTTTAAGCTTTCTGTTAGCCATCATCAGCCCCTCATTGACCTCTTGCATATAGTTCATCTGCTGTTTGTACTGCTTAATAATTTTCTGCAAGTCTTCTTTATCTGAATCAATTGACCTTCCTGTCATGCTTTCTTGTTCATAACTGGGCATCTCAGGTATGTCAAACTTCTTAAAAATGTCTGCATCCTTACTTAACAGGTCTGGAATATTAGGGTCTTTTAGAATACCTGCTTGCCTAAGTATAAGTTCATCTTCATCTTCCCATTCTTGATCTTCAACAGGAGGTATTTCAGCTTTTTCTTTTTGCTGCTGCTTTAAAAGTTCATTTCTTATTTCAAGAAATATGGTAAACAATTCAGACTCGGGCTACCCTGTCTTTCTCTTGCTTTTAATGTTTATTTTACCAATTTCTGGCTCTTCATTTGAGGAAGTATCAGTCAAGACAGTCTCTTGTTTGGAATTCAATTTAAGATTGAGCAACTTCTTCATATTCCATCTTAGCTTATTTGTTGGCCTGGTTTTAGGCCTCCAATATGGGGTTACAATCTTTTTCTTCTTATTATTAGGTTTGACTGTTTTGATTTTTGAAGTAGAAGATTCTCTGCCTGTTTCAATTTTAACTTCAGTGTTAGCAACAGGCTGGTCCTCTTCTAGCAAATATCCCTCATCATCTGAGAGAATGGTGAGTGGACTTCTCTGCTTGATCTGCAACTCATCCTCAGGCATAACAACCTTTTCTATAACAGCACCTTTAGTTTCCTTGGAAACTTCTGCTGGTGTCAACTGCTGCCTAGGCTGCAACTTCTCTTCTGAAAACAATGAATACCTGCCTGTAATACCAATTGAAAACACTTTGAGTTTACTGTCAACCTCCACATGCTCTGTTGCCTTCTCAACTTTGACATCCTCCTTGTCTTCAAGTTTAGCTTTCTGACCTAATTTTCTGATTAGTACCTTCCCTTTGTCTGTTTGCCTCTTAGGCTGCTGATCTTCTTGTTTGATTTTGAAGCCAGACCAAAAGATGAAAAAATCCCACGTCTTCCCTTCATGCTGCAAAACAATGCTGATAATCAACTTAATTAGCCCATGATGAAAGATGGACTGAGAAGAATGGTCCATATGCCCTTTGACCCTGTTAGCCATTTTCTGCAAGCTTTTGAATAAGAAGAATGGAAGGCTCATCTTGGACACCCCCACCATATGTTGCAGAAATCTGAAGTGGTACTTAAATACATAAGCATACCTGCCCTCACAAGTAATATATCTCTGCAAAATTCTGATTGGTTCAACCCATTCCTTTCTGAAATTTTGAATAAGGATGCCCATACTCCAGTCTGGGGTGACATTTGGTAAGAGATATCTTTGAGGATCAAAGGTAAAGGGCAGTTTCTTAAACCATAGTTCACCTTCATTCTTAATCCCTGTAGCTTCTGCAATCAGCTCCACTGTCAGCCTGAACTTAAGAGTATCAAAGGTCACCATGTCATTTTTAAAACATTGTGCAAACTTACAAGAAACTTCAGCATTATACCCATCTATCTTCTTGAAAAAGTCCATCCAACCAGCCTGTTGGAATAGTTCAACACACCCAGGGAGTTTTTCAATCCAACCTACATCAGTAGGTTCTGCTCTATTTATCTTACCACTCTTACCCATCTGTCTCTAAGGGCTGGAAACTGTCTGGCTTCTTGAGTTCAATTGATAACCTGACAGGTGATGTTTCTTTTTCAAATCTCTCAGGTTTAAAAAAAAACAGTTCTCCTTAATCTTTGCTGACTGCTCCTTTTTGTTTCCTTAATACAGGCTGAGTTTTATCACAGATATAAAAAACTTAGATCATTTGAAGTATTCAGACTCTTCACTGCAACTGATGACTGTCACTCAATTTAGTTGTTCTAATGGTTGTCCATCTCCAGCATGTATTCTTACCCCTGTGTATTAATACCAACATCAATCCTCAAACCCTTTTTGGTATCACCTATCAACAATTTCTGCCCAGTTAAGACTTTGCAAATGTGATATCAATCACTGGCTTCTCAGGTTAACTGGAGACTGCTTATCTGTTGGATGAGAAAAACAAAACAATCTGCAATCTATTCACATTGTGCTTCCTGTAGCCTTAGTATCAAAAATGAAACTACGTCTGCCTATAATCTTAGCCATTCAACACATTTGTCTCACTGTGTATAAGTATCCATTCTTTTTGTGAAGTTTAAGTACTATAACATACACAATTTTTAACCCAGCCTCTTTCGAACTTCAACAAATGAATAGTTCAACATAGAGCTATTTTTTAGTCCTCCACTCAACAGAACCTCTCAGAATGTCTTAGGCAGTTATTTCTTTGGTCGAAATTTCATTTAAGAGTACGATTTAACATTTCCCTCAATCAATTTTGATAGAACGAACTCCACCGAAAAAGCCCCAAATTTTCAGTTATATTGGCTTATCGTGGAATACCTTTTAATTGATCGACTGTAGATACTTTTAACCGCTCTTCATACTGCTTGAGTACCGACCTGAGAGTTACAGGTGTCTTTCAGGGTCCAATTTAAGTCCATGTGTCAAAATGAAGAAGCCCTAGTTTTCTGAGCGACTATGAAAACCTCCACTAAGCTTTGCAACTGCAATCTCCGTGTCTTTAGGCAGGCACCGTCATTCCATTAACTCCTCAGCTTTAAGAAAAAGGTAAGAAGTAATTCCCCTCAGATTAAACTTGATTTAACCGAACATCTGTCGTGATAAGCTGCTTTATAATTCATGATGACCACGCCCTTCCTCACGATATGAAACCACTTATTCTCATGATGATTCCTGAGACAACACATAGCAAACTTTCCAGAACACGTGATTAGTCACTCATCAATTCGAAGACATGCCAAATTTTGCTAAAAAATCGGAAGAATTGAGGGTCACAATATTCTTGTAGCGCCCTTTCGTTATTTTTGGGCTCCAGCGCTACAAGAATAATATTAACGCTATTTTATCACTGCTTTACAACTTTTAGGCATTTTGCATGAAGTTTAAAAGCTGTTTGAGTAATGACTATGCTCAGAATATGATTTATGAATCCCTCATTTGATATAATGACTTAAAAACCCCTTCAAACTGTAAAGGATTAAAAAAATAAAGCAAAAATATAAAGGCCAAGTTCAAAATTTCACCTAACAACCAAAAATTCTCCTAAAAGAAGCAAATAATCAAACTTAAAGCAAAAGATTAACTTGAAATAAAATGCAAATCAAATAAAATTAAAAGAAACCAATCACTGACTTAACACAGAGCATAATTACTTGTTCAGTGATTGTGTATGACGAGGTGTACAAGGATGTACATGGGCAATGCGTGGCAATGATATCACCTATCGGTATACAGGGATTATTTCACAATGATCAGAGAGAAGAGGTTATCAACAACAAAATCAGTGTTTGGTTTGATAGGTCCACAGGTTCAATAGTCTTTTTCTTTAGGGTGGTAGGGTGGTGCTAGGGCTCACAATATCGTGAGTTAAGTTGTTGTAGCAGCTTGTCAGTTGTAGGTGACGAAGCTTAGGGGTTGTAGCCCCTTCGAGTTGTAGCTGGTAAAGTTGTATTAAATTTGTTTACCCTAGTTGTTGTTGGGTCAAATTTATTTTTAAAAAGGCTTTAGTGGTTATACCCTCAGGACATAGGTTTCCATGTAAAAAATAGTGTACTATGCATCTTGTTATTTCTATGTACATTGATGATATGCTATGATTGGTGATTAGCAACTTGCTCTTGATTAAAATTTTTAAATTGTACAAATACTAATTCACCCCCCTCTCAATATTTCAACAGATATTTCCTGTACATTATTATTTTTTTTATCAATTATAATATTGTCACTGTACATGGCATTTGGTAAATCATCTCAAGGACCAACTTTAATGTAGTGATCAATTGAGTGTTAAAGTTGAAAGAGACAAAAATTATGTTTGAATTTATTGTAGCAGTGCTATTTCGAATCTAACTTGTTTCATAATTTTGTTTATGCACTAAAAAACATTTTTTATGTCAAATCCTAGCCTAACCCTAAACTTTAACAATATTTCAGTGGTACTTTTTTTTATTTCTATTGGAAATGAATATTGTTGTAATTGTGGGATGAAGTAAATAATGACATAAAGTTGAAAGAGATGAAAATTATACTACTAAAGTTGAAAATCTAACAACACACAACCGCAGAGAAAATATGTCTAACAATTAAAAAATCCTTCAAATCCAATTTAGCAACACCCTAAATAATAGCAATAATGTTGGAATCAAGTCCATTTATCTCTAATCTTGATTGGGCATCCAAGGGAGGATAATTACGCTCGACCTGAAGGACTAGATGAGGCAATAGTCTTTAAAGAACAATAGGACATGCACAACTACCCCCCCCTTTCACCAAGTTGGAAAAGCGCATGATGCAATGCATAAAAGAGACCAGACTAAACACCATCTCAAGTCAAAAAAATCTAACAACACACAACCGCAGAGAAAATATGTCCAACAATTAAAAAATCCTTCAAATCCAATTTAGCAACACCCTAAATAATTGCAATAATGTTGGAATCAAGTCCATTTATCTCTAATCTTGATTGGGCATCCAAGGGAGGATAATTACGCTCGACCTGAAGGACTAGATGAGGCAATAGTCTTTAAAGAACAATAGGACATGCACAACTACCCCCCCCTTTCACCAAGTTGGAAAAGCGCATGATGCAATGCATAAAAGAGACCAGACTAAACACCATCTCAAGTCAAAAAAATCTAACAACACACAACCGCAGAGAAAATATGTCCAACAATTAAAAAATCCTTCAAATCCAATTTAGCAACACCCTAAATAATTGCAATAATGTTGGAATCAAGTCCATTTATCTCTAATCTTGATTGGGCATCCAAGGGAGGATAATTACGCTCGACCTGAAGGACTAGATGAGGCAATAGTCTTTAAAGAACAATAGGACATGCCCACCCCCCCCCCCCTTTCACCAAGTTGGAAAAGCGCATGATGCAATGCATAAAAGAGACCAGACTAAACACCATCTCAAGTCAAAAGGGTTGGGCACCAAACTTTGCTAGAATGATGTATTGAGGGATTGTTTGTTTGCATTTAATGATGCATCAAAGGAAAAGGGTCTAGACTCTTTCGATTGAGGGCCAATCAAACTCGAGCAAACAAGGCCCCCAAAACTTTGAGCCATAGAGAATAGTGGGTCAGATAAGGGAATCCATGAGGGACATCTTGGATGAGATGTCCAAAAGTGGTGTCAAAAGCACTATGTAGATGATCTCTTCAAGATTTCTCATAAACAACAATATAATCATATTGCCACCTTCATATACTAATAGCACTATGCATATGCAAAGTTTGTGGAGGAATCCTATGGAAAGAACAATGAAGGTGGAAGAGATAAATATGGTTTATCCCAAGTATAATAGCAATAAACTGCAATGTTTCATATATGACTCTACTCATAGAAGTGGGAATTATACTCATGAAAGTGAAGGTCATATATGTCTAAATAGAAATACATGGGATGGACAAACTATAGTCTTATATCTACTAAAAGTCTACAAGCATGAACCACATAAATGGGCTGGAGATACTATAAAATTGCTAGCCAAATAGAGAATATCAAGGTTTCCATTTAATTGGAAAGCCTTGAAAAATACTTGAAAGACATGCAATAGAAACATTATGAAATCTTGAGACCTAAAGGTTAAAAATGTGCTACTAGAAGGATATGTTCAATCCAAATATAGAACCACACTTGCATTTTCATACTACTATCATGTGGAAAAGGAAAATAAATGTTTGCAAAATGAAAAATAACTCATGCAACCATTATACAAAAATAGGGAGATAAATAGTCCTTGAAAATACCAAGAAGAACACTAGGGAAGAATAAGCAACTACCATGTATAGAAGATGAAAAATGGAAATATTTAAAATATGTACCATTAAAACTATATAGAGCAATTGTGAATTTGTCTATATATTAACTTTGAAAACAAGAGCTTTCACTTTGCTAGGAAATTTAGAACATTAAAGTGAAAAAGAAAACAAGGTAAAAGGATAGAGATCTCATATCTAGGATTTAAAGACAAATTTAATTTACCCTCTTACAACCCAATAAAATTCATGGCTGGAATGGATGCTAAAAGTTTCAAACTTAGAAAAAATTAGTACCTTTCTTTTTATACTTCATGTGTATAAGTGTGTGTCGATGCACATGTGTCACTTGCACATCACTATGATTTATGATTATGTGACTATAAGCTATAAGGGTAAGAGGGAGACCTCATAATTGCCAGGATAGAGCCATAATTTTGTTGACCACATCACTTCTCCCCTGTTAGACACATTTAAAGAAAAATAAGTTTCTAATAATCACTAAAATGGATGAAATAATACATAATGACGTTAAAATGTCCTACATATGTTGTATGAATGATTAGACAATTATATAAACAATGTTGTAGTATGAACATCTCATAATGTCACAATTATGACTATTAACTCTTATTAACATAGTATTTGATCTTATAAAACTGAGTGTTAATCTACAGTATGTATTCATGGATATCATTCGGGGTGACCTCATTGTTGAAGAGTTCACCATTCGACATTCATGATTTGTGAGTACATTATAGGGTGGATTAGCCACGAACGCGACATTGATGGTTTGTTGTGTGCCTTACATACTTAGCACATGGCCCCATGTCTTTATTATTCAAAGATAGATGGTTGGAAAAAATTCAAACATGTTTTTATATAGGTACATGCAGAGGACACATCATAGGTACATGTGGACAGGTGATGCAATGGCAACATGTTTCCCATACTTACAAATGCAATGCAATATTCAAAGTAATTAGGGGAGGTTGAAGACCCCCAAGGGGTGTGATCAAGGTGATTTTGTAGTGTCTCCTGATGATGGTCCCTGTGAGGGATCGAAACATCGAGAAATTGAAATAACTGAACGCATTATCGTTCTCCATTCCACTCAACCTCTCCGTGAAAAATGTCTTATAATGTCATTTAGTAGTGTCATATTTTGCATGATTAATCATAGTTTTGGACACACTTTGGGGAGATATGCACGTGGTTTTGTTTTTAGGCAAATATGAGAAGTTGTTATTTTAGCAGCTGTTGTTTGTAGCACTTTTTGGAGTGGTCCAATTGCCAATATGATTTCAGATTTGAGAACCCAATTGGAAGATTTTCCCGAGTTTCATGGATTTTGAGGTGGACTATTTTTAAAATGGTAACTAGACTTTTGGGTACTACCAAGTGTGGCAAGTAGCATTAGTGTACAATTTTAGACCATTTTATGTACTTCAAAATTTCAAGGACCAACTTTCATTTTGGCATGGTCAAGAGGGTCTTTTCATGTCTTTAGCTAAGGACTGCTTGGTCTAGAGGAGCTTACATTGTTAATTTTTAAAGTTTCTTCTTCCTAAAATTAGCCTAGCTCATCAGACTATTTTTAATCCTCACTCATCCCATAATTTAAGGCTTAATTTTGGGGATTCTTTCCATGGAAAGTTCGTAAAGTCTATTTAAGCATGAACAAAGTGCATTAAAAGAATAATTTATCCATATACAAGTGTGCTTTCTCAATTGGGTGGTTATTATGGAAGGAGGGTGATCTTTTGGAAGGGTATTTTCTTCATCCACATGCTATTTTCACTTTAAAAAGGAGGGCTATATTTGGAGACTACTATTTTTGCTTCCCTTTTATTTTCTATCTCGCTTATTCTTATTCTGTCATTCTTCTATATGTTGTACCATACAAGGAGAAGACAGGAGGATTCTCTTTTATACGATCTTGAGTGTATGAGCTTGTGCTTTATTCTTCCCCTTCTTTATCTATTCCCCCTAGAGAGATCAATAACCTCAAGCAAGAAGATCAAGATTAACTGCCAGCTATACTGATTGTTTATTGCATTGGAGTTTGACTCCTAAAATCATCTAGGGATTCCCCCCTCTGGTTACCAAGCACTAACCCAAAGTTCAAGGAATGGATATGTGTTGACAATGTACTATTGCTAGTCACCTTGGAACCAGAGGGTTTCAAGTGTTAACAATTCCCACACAAGTTATCAATTATGTATTTTATGACTTTGTCGCTCGGTTTTTCAAGGAGATTTCTGTTTCATTTGGATTTGACACTAAGGTCCCTTTATCAATTCTACAAAGTTCTAACAATATCCTCTAAGAAAAACTATATAGCTAAATATTTCACATTTGACTTCAATTCCACTTTACGTAGATTTCTCCATTCATCAAATATATCCCTTCTTTATCATTCTCAAGGTTATATCTCAACATTTTCTTATGCAACGTTACAAATGAAATTGTCAAAGCAGTCTCCTAATTAATAAAGTCTAAGAGTAATTTCCATTTAGACCCAAAAGCATCATCCAAAGCCATACAAACCTCACAAAAAAAAATGAGTGATGCCATGAATCAAGTTTATTTTATGACTATTATTTGTTTGTAATGTTGTGACCAATTTAGTATCCTATCAAATTCGTTTATTCAAGCTTGATATTTTAGTTACCAATAGGGATAGAAGATCCCTTAATTGATTTCAAACTTTGAAAACTTATAACATTTGAACATAATGCCTATCTAGCCTACTTTGTCAAAAAGGATAAAAAGGAATCCCTGCATTGCAACCAAATATATTGTGCAATGCATTGCCAATATGCTGGGTTAGAGGAATCAAACAAAATGAGTTTAAATTCAATCAAAGGGAAAAAGAAGAGTCAAGCAAGATCAAAGTCTACTCACAAAGCCGTCATTTAAAGTAATAAAACAAGACGTCAAGGTATATGACAAAATAAAACTTACAAATTTTAAATGAAGACAAACCCTACCTAGCATACATTCCCTTCAATAATCAAATCCCTTTTAGTGATCTTGGGCAATCTCACCTACAATCTGTGTTACCGGATCCATCCACCTTGAGCGATGAATGGTGAATCCCCGGATCTGGTACGAATATCAGCCCAGATTCGCCTAGGATCCGCCCAAGATTTTGCTCCAATCAAAACAACAAACATTGATTTCAATATGCAAGGGTTTCGTCGCTTTTGGAGCCTGTAGCTTTCGAAGACGCTTGTGGAGCCCATCAATAATCATAGAGGGAACCCCACCACATACATAAAGTGGGAACACCTTCATAGCACCAGTCCAAAGGAAAAACATAGATAATTCGGCTCTCACACAATGATAACATGCAAGCATCGTCAAGCTCAAACAAACGACGCATATATAATTTGTATGCTTACAATGGCTTTGGACCCCACGAACGAAAGGATGATCTGGATTCTGAACCTACGATTTTGTTAATGTAGCGTGAAGGCAGGCAACGATAGCATGAAGGCAGGCAGATAACGGTGGGTGCAGGCAGGCAGGAAAGCAGGTAAAGGTGAAAGGTAGCAGGCAAGCAAGCAGGTAAAGGTGAAAGGGACCCGGTTGAGAAAAGACAAGTCTCTCTTGGTCCTAGGTAAACAACAAGAGGACAAGAGAAAAACTACAAGTCTCTCTTGGTCCCAAGTATTTGGTTCTGCCCTGTCCCCCACCTTTGTTTTTTTTTCTAAACAATGGATTCACACTTGGCATCACCCATAACTAACAGCTTAGGTCAAGTGAAAATTGCCTCCTCAGGTAATCCCGACGGCGGCTTTGAACTTGGGCATCGCCCAGGTAATCCCGACGAGTTACCGATTTCCCTAACCTAAAAAAAAAATTGCCTCCTCGAGCAAAACATGGAAGTGGGTTTAGGTTAATGCCAAGAAGTTTCGGTGTATTTTAAAACAGAGAGCTGCTCGTCTAAAGTGGGAGGAGACAATGAGAACACGGTTTCAAAGGAAGACTAACAAACAAACAAACAAGTCTTTATGGCAAGGATGTGGTAGCAACAGGGGTAAAAGCAACACTGATCCTGCCCTATAGAGTCCCACATCCACACCTCTTACTTGGTCAACTGATCTATATGTACACGAGCTACTCAATATCAAGAGGAGGGTGGAGGTTTTGGAAGTCAAAGAGCATGAGAGGGACCTTAAAATCCATTTGTTAATGGTACAAATTAAACGTTTAACAGAATGCAAAAAGGGTTTAAAAGGTCAAGCGATATTGTTGCAAGAAGCAATTCTGGTAGGCAAGAATGAGTGGCAAGATTTGAAGGCAGAATGGCAAAGAATGAAAGAATCAGTAGGGGAAGAGAGAGGGGTGTTGAATCATAAAACATCCAATGTTGAAGGGAAAACAAATGAACAAACAAATAACCAGGGAATGAAAGTAAGAGAAGCAGAAAATGGAGGTTCCACCAAAAATTCCAGAACATGGGCACAAGTTATTAGCAAGCATGCTAATATAGAAAAGGAAAAAGAAGCAAGCAACCAAGGAGACAACAAACAAGGAATCAAAACCAAAGAAAGACAAGTCAGAGCAACAAACATAATAATTGAAGGTGTGAGAGAGTATGGTAAGAATGAATGTACCTCGAAGCTTGCAAGCGACTTTCTAAAAGACAAGTTGAATTGGCAAGGCCAAATTTGCCAAGCATGGAGGGTGGGTAAACCCAGTGATGAGAGAGCCAGGCCCATAAAAGTCATCATGGCAAGTGCACGTGACAAGCGAACTCTTTTGATTAAGAAGCATCTTTTAAAGGGCTCTCGCTTTTTTCTAGAGGAAGACTTAACTATCATGCATCAAGAGGAAAGAAAAAAAGAGTTGTCAAAGGTTAGAGCAACAAGAGATGAGGGCAAAAGAGCATGGTTATACAAAGGCAAAGCTGTTATTGCTGTTTTTGGTCCTCCTTTTAAAGCAAGACATCAAAACAATAGTCAAGAAGTGATAGCAAATCCCTTAGCATAAAATATCACAGCAAGGTTAGGATGGACAAATAGGGGTGTAGACTCAACTTTGAGTTTTGTATGCCAAAGCAAATAGCAATCAAGGTCTACCCAGGTTCCCTTAAGCTTAGTATGTTGGAACTGCAGAGGATACCCGTGGAGGCGTGGACTTGGGCTAGGACCTATTGCGGAAGATAGGGACATAATATGTCTTGTGGAAACACATGAACATGAAGGGTGCAAGACACCCCTTTTTGAAAAATATATGAAGTTGGCAGTATGGAACAAGGCAACAAAGAATGGAAAAGGTCACAGTGGTATCATGGTCTTAGTGAAAAAAAAGGTAGATCGTTGTAATCAACTAGAAAAAGAAGACTCAAATAAACAATTTATATGGTTTAAAATATCAGAAAATGGAAATGTCATCAGAATTGCAGCATGCTACTTCGCCCCACAAGTTTCAAAAATTTACAAGAGGAGGGGGCTCGACCATAAAGACCCTTTTGCAGCATTAAAAAACGATATTGCGAAGTATTCTCAAGTAGGTGAAATCCTTCTAGTAGGAGATTTCAACGCCAGGACTGCAAGTGAACAAGCTAGCATTCTTTTTCATAGGGAAGATTGCAATCCTATTTGGCTTACAGAAGAAAGAAATCATCAATGGACAAGAATTTCAAAAAACAACAAAAGCTGCAATTTCTTTGGAGAATAGTTGCTTACCTTATGTGGAACTTTCAATTTAGTAATCTACAATGGTTTGCCTAGATGGACAAACTCTGGTAATTTCATTTACAATACCTACAATAAAGCAAGTGTGGTGGATTATGCAATTTGTTCGCATGGCCTATGCGAGAAAATGGAGGAAGTTATGATTGGAGAACTTTGGGATTTAAAATATTATCACAAACCGATCTATCTAAGTCTTTCTTGGACTGATAAGTAGCAGGTGGGGACAAAAAATCAGCACATTCAACAACCTTTTGCAAAGGGAAGAATTCTTTTGACTCAAGAGAACTATAATATCTTTAGGAAGGCTTTAAAGAGACTTTGTAAGAGGGAGGAAATTCTGTCCCAAGGCCTTAATAATCAACAACTAACTAATTTAATTCAAAGGGCACTCACAAAATGCAAAAGAGCAAAGAATAGGAAACGTGAAACAAATTGCTTTCCTGTTAATGCTTGGTTCAATGAGGAGTGCAAAAGAGCAAGGAGAAGGTGGAGAGAGTCAAAATGGAAAGAAATACACTTAAAAAGCTACAAGCATATTATAAGAAAGAAAAAAAATTGATTTCATGGTCTCAAGGAGGGAAGATCTAATCTTCCTTGGGAACAACAACCCCAAATTATTTTGGAAGGAACTTCAAGCGAGCAGGAAACAAACTGAAAACAATATTACAACGGACCAGTGGCTTGAGTATGCAAGGCAACTCTATGAGCAGAATCCTAAGGTTGAACCCCCTCTCCCCATAGTCAACACTGTCACCATTACTAAGCTTTTCACCGTGCAAGAGATTGAGGTGGGTATTAAGAAGTTGGGTGTTGGAAAAGCCAAAGTTTTAGTAGAACTTCAAGCTGAATATCTAAAGTGGGGTTCAAAAACTCTTGCACCTCACATTACGGGAATCTTCAACAACATCATTCAGTAGGGATTCCCTACAGATTGGACAACTAGCCTCACATTTCCTCTTTTCAAGAACGAAGATGTCAACGATCCCTCCAATTATAGGACCATAATGATAAACCCCTTGTTTGCAAAGCTATTTGGAAGCATGCTAGAAAATAGAATTAGCAAGTAGGCGAAAGAAAGGGACAAGCGTGCTAAAGGGCAAGCAGGTTTTAGACCTAAACATTCCACGGTGGACCATGGTATTACTTTAAGGCACATCATTGAAAAAGTGTGGGAGAAAAAAGAGGAAGCCTTTTGTTGCTTTGTCGATTTCAAAAAAGATTTTGACATGGTTCCCAGGGATAAGCTATGGCACATAATGGAGGAACTTGGGGTTCCTATACATCTTAGAGCATCTATTCACATTCTATATGAGGAGGTCAAAGTCAAAATCAGAATATCAGATGGTATCTCTGAAAGTTTTAGAAGCGATATCGGAGTCAAGCAAGGGTGCCCATTATCCCCTACCCTTTTTGGCTTATATATTGACAAACTTGAAGAATGGTTAAACCTAGAGGGAGGGGATGGCGTCCTTGTGGGTGAGTATGTGATAAGGCTTCTTTTGTATGCAGATGACCTTATTTTGATTGCTAAGTCAACTCTTCGCTTGCAAGAGCACTTGATTTCCCTTGAGCACTTTTGTAGAACAGTTGCGATGCAAGTTAATACTAGCAAGACGAAAGTGGTAGTTTTCTCTAGCAAAAGAAAACATAAACAACATAAGTTCTACTTTGAAGACAGTACCCTTGAAGTAGTGAAAGATTACAAGTTTGAGTTGGGAAGGCTGCAGGAAAAAAATAACTTTGGGAGGTTGGAAAGCGTTCTATGCTTTCCAAAATAGATGCAGAGAGGCAGAGTTATGGGACTGGAAAACTATGCAAACCCTTTTTGGGTTCTTAGTGATCCCTGTTGTTCTCTATGGTTGTGAAGTTTAGGCCAACAGTACCTCTGACTTACTGTGGAAGCAAATAGAAAAGATTCAAAAACACATGATCACAAGCAAGTTCAAAATTAAGAGTTCAGTGCCATACAAGATCATGCTAAGTGAAATGGGGGTGTCTTCTATTGAAGCAATCGCTATGGTGAGACTCATAAGATATCTAAAAAGTGTTTAGCAAATGGAAGAAGGTAGATGGCCTAAGGTTGTCTTCAATGACATATTGTGCAAAAGAAAGAAGACTTGGATGCAACAAAATATTAAATGGCTTAGCAAGTGGGATATGTGCTTGAGCATGTGCCCTACTAATAGTAAAGAAATAAAGGCTTTTGTTATCAATAAGTTCCACAAACGAACTTGGGATAAAGAGCTAGGGAGAAAGAGAAAGTATTATATTGAAGAGTTTAACCCTACCTACAATCAGCATCAAAAGGCATACATAGGGGCCAATATACCTTGGAAATCCAAAATTCTCATTGCTCAATTAAGAACTAATTCCCATCAACTCCGTTGTGAGAACGGGCACTGGAAAAGGCCAAAAGAAGCTTGGGTAGAAAGAGTGTGTATTTTTTGCACCGCTGGTAAGGTGGAGATAGAAAAACATTTCATTTAGAGTGTGAAGCCTTTAAGGACAATAGGGACAGGTACGCAAATGTCTTGACAAATAAATCTTGGGATGATTTATTTAACGAGGGGACTATGGAAAATATGGGGGCGCTCATCATCAAGTTGAACAGACAAAGGATTGAATTGCAGAAAACAACGTGCGAGTTGGTTTGTCCCATAGGCTATTCTTAGCCTCACGGACGTTAAAATATTTCCTTCCTTCCTTCCTATTAAACTGAATCATACTCACTTTTAATAGTTATAGAGGTAAGGTGGTGGTGTTTTTCATAAGATTTGGGTTATAGATTTAAAGTGACTTATAGTGAATATCAATTTACCAATTTACTTTATATATAAGTGACAACAAGCCATATAAATAATTATATCATAAATTATTGGAATTATAATATGGTTAGTAATTTTATAACTATGATTTAGATTGGTTATTATTTATAAACATTATCTATCAATTATGTAATTATTTTATACTAGTATTATATATATTATTGAGGTTTTATTGTTAAATTTTTATAAAAATATTTTATATTATTAGTATGTGTAGTTTTTTTTGTTGTATACAATCTTGGCTTTATAAACATTATATATCAATTATGTAATTATTTTATACAAGTATTATATATATATTATTGAGGTTCTATTTTTAATTTTTTATAAAAATACTTTATATTATTTGTATTTGTTTTTTTGTTGTAGTAGTATCGGATCTTGGTTTTTCAAAAACTTGACATATCCAAATCTCATTTATATTCGAATCCTACTACTGCTACTAATAATAATAACTTAACCTACAATAGCGTCTTAAGTCTTAACAATTACATGGCCTAGATTGGGAACATCCCACAATTTGCAATCAGAATTTCTTTACGGCTTCGAAAAACAATTGACACCAACATTTTTCTTAGATCACCACCAACGAATATATAATTCTTTGAAAGTAAAAAAATAATAATTAATAAAAAAAACCATAATAAGAGAGTATTTTACATGTACATAACTAAATGATAAGTCACCTTAAGAAAGTCAAGACCAACACATACTAAAGATCAAGGAAAATCAACCGAGATGTTTTGAAACTATTGTTTACATTGAGGATATGAGAATATTTCCTATATCTCATGATAATCAATCTATGTTTAAACTATGTGCTATACCACATGTTAGGGCCCTATTTTTGTATCTTGATGTATTGTAAATAATCATGAATATTGAAATTATGAGGTCGATGATGTAGTTGTCCTAGTGGGAGATCGAGGGCACGACCTCACTAGTGAATGTGGATGAAATCTATGCCAAGATGTGATCTCAAAAGTAAGTTAATAAAAAAATATGAAAATGGTTGCTATTGGAGTAATAGGGGGGCTATGACATGAAAAGTGACTCCCACGTGTGCTTGACATGACAAAGGTGGCAAGAGGTAGAAAAGTCTTGAGGGGTGTTTGGATACCTCACTCCCATGCACATATATGCTCACCTATCACCCTCTTCCTATATATGCTTCTTTACGAGGCTTTAGAAGGGCTCTTTGGGTTGTTCCTTTTGTTGCTCATTTTGCACTCACAGAGAAAAGGAGAATCTACAACATGAAACAAAATGCTCAAATCAAGCTCACAAATTTTGAGCTCAAATATGGGATTCATATAGGGCATTTACAGAAAAAGATCTGAATTCATGCTCATGTTTTAACAGTGCTAGATTGAGGCCAAGGGCCATTGTAATTATGAAATAATGGTGAATTTCTTGATCAAGTTGGTGCTAACAAGGAATGGGCCTTTGTCCAATTGGTATTGGAAAAGAGGTTGTAAGTTAGTTGGTGCTAGCAAGGCTACCTAGCCATATGTTGTGGTGTTTCTGCCAAGATCTCGAGTTGTTATCCTCTTATTGATGCGTCTAGCTGATATCATTTTCCCTGGAACACACACTAGTTTTTAAGCTAGGAGGGGAGTTCTAGTTGTTGTATAGCCCTCTTCCCTATCTAGCTCAGTGTCTTCTTTGTGTAGCCTTTAGGAAATCATGTGTGAGAGAGAAAGCTTGCAAATAGACAACCGCAACCCTTTCCATGTCATAGCTCCAACTCGAGGGTGACATTCAAGTTGAATGTTTGTGACTAGGTGGTGAATGCTCCCTTGCAAACCATTTTCCCGTGTTTAGTTTTGGTTAAGATATGTGCCCCTTTAATGTGTTTATGATAGTATTTATGTGATGAAAGTTTGTTGATGTTCGAATTTTAAAATTTGTTCTTTATGTAGGATTAGTCTCCATATATACATCGACTAATTTGGCCAATTCTACAGTTTCTATGTGATTGTTGTTATTTCTAACTTTGGAATTGGTAATATATAGGTAATCAACTTAACAAATGAATGGGGGAGAATTTATGAGTGCTAGAAGAAAGGGAGAAGTTAAGGAAAATTTTACTCCATTTCTAAGGAAACAAATTCATGCACATTACAGAGAGATATCAAAGCAAGTGTCTAGATGTAGTGAGACCTAAGAATGTTGTAGGGTTTAAAATTGATGAGGAAGTGGTACCACTTTGTTTAATCTGGAACTCAGGTTTTGTCGAGGGAACTCTCTATTTCTCGTGCATCTCCTCATCAAGCTAAAAGAACAAAAGCATGGTTATAAATGAATTTGGAGATGCTCCTAGCTTGATCAATGACCTCCTTGACGAAGGGAATTTTCCTCACATCCTCTAGCATCAAATCATTATAGTCTGCGGCGCATGGAGTCCAAAATAGTGAGTGCCTCTCCATAAGCAATGTACTAGGAACCAAATAATTTGTTGCATTATTTGTTATGATTTGCACCACATTTTGCAAACCAATCTCTTGGATGATCCCATCTATCAACTCACATAACATTGTTGCATATTTTACTTGAGTCGATGTATCAATGGATTTGATAAACATGGTACATTTCCGATAATGTACCAAGAAATTGAGCAAGGTCCCACCCTTTCCATCTGTCCAACCATCGAGCATCATTGTGCATCCGGAGGCCTCCCATGACTGTTTGAACTCCCCCAATCTACTGTTGATGTCATTATTTTCTACTCGAAGAATTTTCCCTTGCACCTCCTCATAGGTAGGGCACTTATACCCTAGGCCAACAATAGCAATGGCATCACACATTGGATGGAAAAATGGAAATGTTTTGGCGATGCTAAAGAGGTAAGCGATGATTAGGATCATTGATTAAGGCATAAGTGTCTGGGTCCTTGGCATATTCTCCTCGGATTTCGTCCAACCAATATGGAATGCAACTGAGATTGCGTAAGCCTTGACTTCTTCATCTTTTCGGGAGAGGGCATCAACAACTACATTGTCCCTTCCTCGCTTATGTAGTATCTCCATGTCAAAAGTAGCAATTTTTTCTATCCATTTCTGTTGTTCAGTTGACAATATTTGTTGTGGGAGATATTGAAGACCATTGTAGTATGTTCTTATCAAGATTTTGCTCCCTAGGAGGTATTGTCGCCATTTCGTTAGAGCATGTATAATGGCAAGCATTTCCTTATCATACATGGATTTCAAATTCTCTCTCTTATTGAGCTTCCTGCTTTTAAAAGCTATCAGATGACCTTCTTGCATCAAGATTGCTCCTATCCCGAATCTTGAAGCATCACACTCAACTACAAAGGGTTTTGTGAAATCTGGGGTTGCTAATACCGATGTTGATGACATAATGTTTTTTAATGCTTGAAAACATTTTTCTGCCTCATCATTCCATCGAAATGAATTTTTCTTCAGTAAGTTTGTTAGGGGGGCCGTCTTATGGGCTAAATTTTTTCACATATCTTTGATAGTACCCAGTTAAGCCTAGAAAACCCTCGTAATTTCAAGATGTTATCTGGTTGGGGCCACTTAGTGATTGCCTTGATCTTACTAGGATCGACTTTGACTCCTTTTGATATTATATGACCAAGATAGTACACTTCTTTTCCAAAAGTGCCGATTTTTGCAAAAAATTGATGTTCTTCCAAGATGGTTAGTACTTGATCTAAGTGTCGGACATGCTCTCTCCATGTTTTGCTATATACGAGGATATCATCAAAAAATACTAATACAAACTTTCATAAATATGGCTGGAACAATTCATTCATTGCGACTTGGAAGGTGGCTGAAAAGTTAGTTAGCCTGAAGGGCATTACTTTGAACTCATAATGGCCCTCATGAGTACGAAAAGCAGTTTTGGCTACGTCTTCTAATATAACCCTGATTTGGTAATATCCCGATCTCAAGTCTAATTTCGAGAAGTACTTAGCTCCATGAAGTTCATCCATCATTTCATCGATGAATGGAATAGGGAATTTATTCTTAATTGTTACCTTGTTAAGTCCTCTGTAATCTATGTACAACATGAAATACCCATCCGTCTTCGAACGAGCATTACTGGAGCGACATAAGGGCTTCTGCTCTTTGAAATGACTGCACATTTTAACAAATCTTTGGTCAACCTCTCAATCTTTGTTTTATGATGATGGGGATATCTATATGGTCTGATATTTACAGGCTTTGCCCCTGGCTCTAGCTCAATTAAGTGCCCAGTCTTCATGTTTGGTGGGAGCTCCATTAGAAGCTCTTGGAACACCTTGTGGTGTTTTTGGATTAGCTCTTGTATCTCTGGTGGTTTACAATCATCTCCTTCACATGTTAGCAACTCCATCTCTTGACATTGAATTATGTAAGCATGTGCTCCTTTTCGAATTAGCCTTTCCATATGATGTGATGTAACCAATTGAGTTTGGGGTGGTTGGAAACCATACAACTTGTACTCTTTCCCTAGCCAATTGAACTTGATGAAGTGCTCTTGATGGTTAGCGGAGTAAGTACCCAATGTTTGCAACCATTGGATTCCCAACACAACATCCACTCCTCCCAAAGGTACTGCAAAGAAGTCGGATTCTAGGTTATACACTTGCATTTGTAATTTAACCTTGTGACATTTTCCCACATTTTCAATCTTCTTGCCATCTGCTACCATAAACTTCATGTTCGGCATTGGAAAAACAAATAAGTTGAAATCTTAGCAAGATTAACATTAATAAAGTTATGTGTACTGCCGGTATCTATGAGAATCGAAACATTGTTGTTTTTTATATGTCCTTTTAGCTTCAATGTTTGTGGTTGGGATATATCTGTAATGGCGGCTAATGAAATCTTTGGTGTATCATTGTAATGTTCCGTTACTGATAAATAGGGAATTCGCTGTGGACATTTCATACTAGGAGCATATTAGAACAATTATTCAGTATTATTAAGTCATCAATATAGTAAAGAGGGCCATCAAAGTTATTATCATAAAGCATGCAGAGCATGCAAGCCTTATTTCTTCAGTTTTAAGTCAACGAGCAATTAGAATTGCATGCATGCAAAAAGTAAAGTGTAAACCCTAAAAGTGACATGCAAACCCTAAAAGTACATGCTAAAGCTATATAAGAAGGGTAGTTGAACCAAAAAGGTATCTATGATTATTATTATTGAGTTTGGTTTCTAGAGTAGCAACAATAGGTGCCGCTGCAACAAGTTGGGGTCGGAGACGAAGGTCTTCAGCTAACACGGTGTTTCGGCAATGAAATCTATCTGCCCTAAACACTCCGGGATAGATCATCCAGATCTATCATCAACTATTCATCATCTTCTTTATTCTTGGTTCAATCATTCAATAGTCAGAGAGAGAGTTTATTGCAGGTGCACCTTTCATTGTTGGGGAACAACTGGAAATCCCAAATCCATTTGCTAGCACTTAGAAATCCAGGAAAGCTTTTGCATGCTTTCGCCATTCTTCTTAGCAGGGGTACATCATCATATTGGGTGATTATCATTCCACTCCGAGCACATTCAGAGCCTCCCCCAACAAAAATGTGAGGAAAGAGGGAGTCACCCATTTTGAAGAAGATCAATTCGCTAGGGCACACAAGGGGGTCAAAACTTGTGCATGTACCTTCCTATCGCTACAAAGGGTCTATACTATCCTTCCTAGCAAGTCTCAACTTCATTGACCACATATTGAATCCACAACGTGAAGAACAACCTTGGAGAGGGTGTTTTCCTCAGCTGGGTGTCAACTGCTGGAGAGCAGCACTACATCTCTTTCTACCTGCATGGCATGCATGTCTCCTATATACTGATAGACTATCAACATCATTATTAGTAGTAAGTGTACTTTCTCTCACCGACAGTCTTTCTCCTATTATTTCTCCAGATCAACTATATTTTAGGGCCTTTTAGCACGACACTATTTTACATGCACATTATATTTATCTTTCTAGCACAACTGAAGCACCAAAACAACAAACATATTATCAAAACAGAATAGAATATCAGTTGGGATATTACAGTGGTATCAGAGCAAGATCTCGGATTAGCTGTGGGCATAGAACTAGTCATACTATGATGCTCAGATCAAGCTAGGCAACTTCTAGGTGTGATTCTACAGGTATGATGGAGCAAGGAATCAAACTGGATTTTCAGTGATAGGTAGGGCATATCTATGGAAGCAGAGTTTGGATTTATGGGGGACTAGGATGAGTCGTTGACATGCATCTTCGAAAGGGTGTATCTTTTCATGCTGGGGCAATCACTTCCCTTATCTGTTGTGTGTGACTTCCCATTAGAGAGAATTTGAGGTCAAAAATGGGCCTCCTAAGAGATGTACTACAAAAATATAAGATATATTAAAATATTATGAGTTAGGGGTTTTATG
>LPNX010347431.1:882553-954989 GCA_001517045.1 Pseudotsuga menziesii
AAATGTGAAAATACATTTTTACTAATTATGAGTACTTTACTTGAAAATGACAATAATATTATTTTATGAGAAAGTGAATTGTGAGTACTTTACTTGAAAATAACAATAATATTATTTTATGAGAAAGTATGAAATGACTTTTATTATGAGTACTTCACTTTATGACTTAAAAGTACTTGTACCACTACCTTGGTTAACTATGGGTTTTCATCCACCATAGAAAATGTGATAAATAAGCATTCTTAACTCATGCAATGCCACCTCAACCATGGGGGATGATGTCATCTACTAGAATGTAATTGGTTGATTTTTATAGTACATTTTGGTCCTTTTGAGGCCCATTTTTGACCTCAAATTCTCTCTAATGCTTGGCAGCACGGGCCCTAACTGATATTGAAGGTAGTGTACTCATGCTTTAAGAAAGGCGTGTTCATAAGTCAGAGATCGAGCTATAGAAAAGGACGCATCAATTTCAGGGTTAGAACAACGAATCATTGCTTGATGTCTGCTTGAAGTCGTGGTCTTATTGGGCAACACCATTCTTACACATAGAGCGTCTTCCTAACATTGCACAGTGACTCTATATGCTAGCAGTGATCTACTATTTTAAGGGTGCGATCCATGCTTGAAGAGATTGCATCTTAATCTAGGAGTTACATCTTGTTGAGGAAGCTAAGATCCATTCCAAGAGGGCGCCATTATCAACCTATGGCTGCATGCTTCCAATCTGGGCGCGATCTATCAAACTGATGGGACGAATTTAGCATGCAACACAGTTCCCTTGCCCTATACAGTCAGATTTGATTATATCTTGCCACTGTTACAGTTATCAACAAACCACATTCACCACTGTTTATAGGGGCTCGTATTGTGTTTGCTGAGTACCCATTACATTGTCTACTGCCATATTGGAAGTTGTCCGTAGTCATTCTGAGTTACAAAGCTGCTACAGTCAACAAGTTGTCCGTAGTCAACAAGGGGCTCGTATTGTGTTTGCTGAGTACCCATTACATTGTCTACTGCCATATTGGAAGTTGTCCGTAGTCATTCTGAGTTACCCCTTTGGATTATTAAGAAGTTGTTATCTTGATTCTCTTCTCAGGCATCTACTCAAGTTTGGACCTATATTCATTTAGCAGCGAATTCCATTGTGGAACAACACCTACAACATTAAAGATATATTCATTGGAATCTAAGATTGGAAATAACTTCAGATCTGATATATGTGTTCCCAATCCAATCCATCCAATTTCCAAAGGAGAAATCAGCTGCAACAGCCATCAACAGACCACATTCATCACTGTTTGGTTAGCTTTATTATTTACCTGCTATATGGTTGACATTAATTGAGTGGAGACAATTTCTATTATTCAATTGAACAACCAGATCTATATATGTATCGGGAATTCTCAGGCTTGTGATCATTACACTTATGATGTTTTTCTATTGAAATATGGGCATGCAATTGATATTTGAATAAACAACCATTATGCAAAACCATGCACACAACCGACAAGCCATTAAACTAGCAACTACGTAAACCAAGTGAAGAAAAGATAGTATAAAAAGAAGAATCCATTACTTCGGATATTACAGTGGAACTAACCTACAACAATACCATCACATAACAGTGGCAGACTATATAAGTCAGTGGATAGTAAATTAAGTGTTAAAACAATATATGAGCGGAGTGTTTATTGGAAGCTACACCTCAGTCATCACTAAAAGAGTACAGTGGGTGTAGCTTCCAATAAACACTCCGCTCATATATTGATGAAGACCATAACCACATTCTGAGACAGTTGAACAAAATTTTAAATCAGATCAGTTGGGAATACCAGTTGTGGGCTTGAACATGAAGACAATGAGAAGGATCTTGACTGAAAATTTGCAGAGGTTAGCAACACTGCAACACTTGCCTCGATATTGGGAATATCTAGCCTTGGGTGATGAGGTATGTGCAACATTGTCCATTCAAGACTATTACACCATCAAGTTCGGGAGCCAACCCAAGGATTTGGATCAGGATTTCCTTAAACACATAGTTAGAGGAGTGCAGGTTGATGGTGAGCTTGATTTAGAGTTAACAGTACATGATGAGGATGTGCATAAGGAGATAGCATTAAAGCCATCTTGTGAGTCTAGCGACACCAGCACATCCGATAGTCAGATTGTGGACAAGCCATGTGATGAGTTGGAGTTGGTACACTCTTCATCACCTACAGCAGGAGTCTAGATAGTTATGACATGCGAAATACATGAAGTGCAAGGCAATGAGGACAACAATCGAGACAGTGGGCAGTCGCACATGGAGGTTAGGGAGAGTTTATACAGGTATGAGGTAGAGCTTCTAGATGATAGTCACCGAAAGAAGATTGAATGTGTTAAAGAAAGCATTCTAGCAATGAAAGAGAGGACTAAGATACTCCGGGACACCATATTACAGCGAGATGTTGAGCTTACAGTTCTTCGAGTTGTATGTACCGAGTCAGCGGTCAGGCTTTCTAGTATTGAAGAGCAATTAGATTCCTTGACGGGGGAGCAAAAGAAACATACTATTGCATTTCAAAGCAGTCCTCTTCAGGAGGACATAGCCAAGGCTTGCAGTAGCTTGAGTCCACATTTGCATAATGGAGGATGGTTTTTACAGGTTGGCCAGGATCAAGAAATTGGGCAGCAATATATGAGCATTCAAGTTGAAATCAGAAAGGCAGAATGTTAGCTTGGTAGGATTATTCCTTGTGATGGTGCTTATGGACAAGGTCCTTTTTGGGGGTTGGATGGGAGAGAGATTAAGAGTTGGTGTCCTATTGAGTGGGCGATTCTTGGGAAGACATTCCTAGCTAGGGGTATAGTCTCACAAGAGCCTTGGGATATTTGGGATGAAAGATGCACAAGTTTGCATTTGGACCCAGGCGAGAGACCTTGTGTGGGATGGATACAGTGTTTACTAATGAGGTTACTTAGGAGTCTATAGGATGCTCCTTGTGTCGATACTACACATGGGAGCGGTGGATGCATTTTGACATCTGCAATTCTCAGATTTATTTGGGACCCTGGGATTACAGTGACTGGCAGTTTAGTGATTGCTAGAGGATGCTTTCAAAAGGTCTCTTGTGATGGTACCTCGTTTATACCATGGTTAGTTACTCTACTTATAGGAGGTTTCCATGGGATATCTTGTGATGGTACCGTGCAGTGCAGTGCATTGAGCAGAGGGTGCTACAGATCTCCTAGGATAATTTGGGACCCTGGAATCATCCCCGAATTCAATTGGTTCAGTTTGACTGATTGTGGAGTTGCATTGGGATTACTTGAGGACAAGCAATCTTTGGCGAGGGAGGACTGTAATGCTCTGTTACCGATAAATAAGGAATTGGTTGAGGACATTTAAGATCGAGAGTATATTAGAACAATATTCAGTATTATTAAGTCATCAGTATAGTAAAGAGGTCCATTAGAGTTATTATCATAAAGCATGCAGAGCATGCAAGCCTTATTTCTTCAGTCTTAAGTCAACGAGCAATTAGAATTGCATGCATGCAAAAAGTAAAGTGAAAACCCTAAAAGTACATGCTAAAGCTATATAAGAAGGGTAGTTGAACCAAAAAGGTATCTATGATTATTATTATTGAGTTTGGTTTCTAGAGTAGCAGCAGCAGGTGTCGCAACAACAAGTTGGGGTTGGAGACAAAGGTCTTCAGCTAACAAGGGGTTTCGACAGTGAAATCTATTTGCCCTAATCACTTCGGGATAGATCATCTAGATCTATCATCAACTATTCATCATCTTCTTTATTCTTGGTTCGATCATTCAACAGTTAGAGAGAGTTTATTGTAGGTGCACCTTTCGTTGTTGGGGAACAACTGGAAATCCTAGATCCATTCGCTAGCACTCATAAATCCAATAAAGCTTTTGCATGCTTCCACCATTCTTCTTAGCAGGGGTACATCATCATATTAGGTGATCAACATTCCACTTCGGGCACATTCAGAGCCTCCACCAACAAAAACGTGAGGGAAGAGGGAGTCACCCATTCTGAAGAAGAACAGTTCGCTAGGGCACAAAAGGGGGTCAAAACTTCTGCATGTACCTTCCTATCTCTACGAAGGGCCTATACTATCCTTCCTACCAAGCCTTAGCTTCATCGGCCACATATTGAATCCAAAACGTGAAGAACAACCTTGGAGAGGGTGTTTTCCTCAGCTGGGCGTCAACTGTTGGAGAGCAGCACTACATCTCTTTCTACCTGCATGGCATGAATGTCTCCTATATACCGACGGACTATCAGCATCATTATTAGTAGTAAGTGTACTTTCTCTCACTGACAGTCCTCCTATTATTTCTCCAGATCAACTATATTTTAGGGCCTTTTGGCACGACACTCTCTTACATGCACATTTTATTTATCTTTCTAGCACAATTGAAGCACCAAAACAACAAACATATTATCAAAACACAATAGAATATCAGTTGGGATATTACAATCATCTTCTAGTTCTGAGTGGTAGTCATGTTGGGTTCTTGTATCTTCCTCACTTGACTCTTCACATTCTGAGATTTTTTCATCTTCTTTTGCTTCGTAGGTATACAGTTTTTGGGGGTTGCTCCTTTGCAAACATCTGTGCTTAGGATCCCAATTTTCTCCACAATATTTGCACTTTCCTTCCCTCATCCTCTGGGCTTCTAAACTGGGTTTTCCCCCTTCCCTTAGATGCGGCGGCGTATACCATGAAGTTCCTGTATTCGCTGTTTGGGGAGGATTCCTCTTGGAGTAGTTTTTGTCGAAGCTACTTTGAGTGGATCGTTTAAACTTGTTCTCTATGATCTTGGCCTTATGTCTTGCCTTCTCCATAGTAGAAGTGTTATGTAATTCTAACTTTTCCCGAATGTGCGGTTTAAGTCCATGTATGTATGTTTGCAAACGTTGGTCATTCGTTAGTTTTGGAACTCGAGTTGTCAAAGCTTCCCATTCACATGTGTACTCATCTATGCCGCCTTTTTGCTGCAACCTTGTGATCTTGGCAAATAAGTCCTTCTCGGTTACACCTTGAAACCTATTAAGAAGATCACTTTTAAAGTTATTCCAATTAAAGGAACATAATCGGGTCTTCATCTTCCACCACATGTATCAATTGTAGGCATTTCCCTCCAATTGCATCGCGACGTACTTAATCTTCTCGCTATCGTAAGGTATGTTATGGATGTCAAAGTATTCCTCTGCTTTATTGATTCGTGCGATGCATTGTTTTTCGTCACCATCAAATTTGGGTAACTCTAGCTTTACCCTTATCTGGTATCCGTGTGCTTGGGGGATTGATATCGACAAAATGTTAAAGAAGGGAACTTCATAGGGTGGTGGCGTGTTGTGTTGGCTTGGCGATTTAGGCGTATTTGGAGGAGGTGTGTTGAAAGGGTCTAGGTGTGGGTTATGGCTAGGTGGGGGAAATGAAGTGTGCGGCAATAGTCTGGCCAAGATGGTGTTGAGAGACTCTTGCATCTTCTTTTACTTTGCCTTTAATGCACTGATGCCTTGCTCTATTCCTGTCTTGAGTCATGTTAGTTCATTATTGTTTTTGTCGATGTCCGCCTTGAGTTCTGCATATCTCTTGTTGACTTTTTCATCTAATTGGTCCAATCTGGCATTGATATCTTCGATCCTATAGACTACTGGGATTTTCTCCATGCTGAACTTTGATTTATTTTTATTGGTTTTTTGGAGCCAGCCAACCACGATTTTTTTTAAATAATAAAAATAATAATAATATATAAAAAATATTATTTGTTTTTTGTTTTTATTTATTTCTTTTTTGTAGGTCAAAGCGGGAGGAGGTGGGAAGAGGGGTTGGCAAAGCTGGGGGAAGTGTGGACACAATTTGCATAGGCTAGGTGTCAATCATGTAGAAGTTGTCCATTACCTCTCTAGGTTCTTGCTCAATTTATTGAGCAAGTGACTTTTATATTTCTTTCCTATGTCTAACTCAAAAAAAGCACATTAATTAAATTAATGTTGGTTAATGACTAAAGGCTTACTAAAGTGAAAAATAAAGTAAACTTTAAAGTTTAGGTTAAGTCATTACCATTGATCTTAAGTGAGGCTCAAGATCTAATCTTAGCCATCTATGACGTTGGAGATTGAGAGTTAGGGTTTTGGTCATTGAAATGCTATAAAAGAAAGCCCAAGGAGAAGAGAAAGACACATATCACAAGATCATTTCAAAGAGATTTTTTGAAGAGAAAAAAGTGAAGTGATTTGCAAGAGGAAGATCCGGGAAAGAGAGAAGGTGTTGGATTGCTCAGTCAATCTAGCCGTACCGAGAAGAGGATTATCCATATAATAGGAGAGAGTCATGTCATTTGTACGAAGGTCGTATGACTGACATAAGGTTGATTTCATTCTCAATGGTTCGATTTGTCCAAGATGAGATGATTTTCTAAGGGGTCGATTTTTCCAAAGAGGCTGATTTTCTAGTGGGGCCGAGATACAGGTTCTGTAATAGTAAATTTCTAAATTTCTCTATGAGCCAAGATTAATAAAGAAACATTGAATGCTAGTTTTTCCCCAATGGGGTTTTCCGGGGTAAACACTTGTGTCATTGTGGTGATTTCCTATTTTGTTTCGTTGCATTTTATAGGTTAAGAATATCATAGTATTTTTGTTTATAATTTAAACAATGAGCTACATTAGTAATTTATTTATGGGTATAAAAATTGCTGCAAACAAAATTCAAATCCGGTATTCAGAAATTAACATGGCATCAAAGCACAATAAACTCCAAATAAAAGGAAATTGATTAGCAAGGGTTTATATATATATATATATATATATATATATATTCCATTCAAATTTTATCTATTTCCAAATCTTGGCAATTATTTCACAATGATTTCAAGCATTCATTTCATCCCATAGTTTTCATTGAATAATTGCACACTAAAAATTTCAACTTAAATTGCAATAGAAACAAAAGATCATAGAAACACAACCATGCACAATAGACACATGAATTTTACCTCGGGAAACCCAAACTTGGGAGAAAACAATTTTACCTCGGGAAACCCAAACTTGGGAGAAAACCCATCAACTATTCTCAAAAGAAATCAATCTAATATTACAAGTACATCACCAATCATGAAGAGAAATCGTAGCAAGATAAGAGGTTCGCCCTTCTTCACAATATACCCTAGGAAGGGTAGTGAGTCTTCTAGAGACAATAAGAAACCACAAAATTACTCCTTGTACATTTGCTATGCCTTCTTGGAAAGTGCGCACCTGTGTAGCAGAGAAGATGTGATGTTGTGATAATGAAAAATGAAATGGAGATGTTATTTATACACTTCAAATCACTTGAATTTCACTTTTGGACCGACTTGTCTTTTTGTCTTCAATTTTTATTTTATCTTCAAGGCCGACTTGTCTTCTAGGTCTTCGATTCTTCTTGGGAACTTCTTCAATGCTATCTGGGACATCTTCAATGGTTGACTTGTTTTCTTGATTATTTCTTCTTCATAGAAAATTATCCTTGTTGATGATCATCTCCTCACATGCACGTATATTCATGCATAGAGCCCTAATGTTGAATAGACCCACACACTAAGAAGTCTAGGACATGTCTTAGAGTCTATGTTGATTCAACATTAGGCTAGACTTGTATACTCCACAGGGAATGAAAGCCCCTATCAAATAAACAAGTCACACTCTAATATATAATAGATTACTCCATCTTGGAGTAGGGAATGTGAGAGCACCCTGGGGTCCATCTCCACACCATATGACCTAGGAGAAGCACTACCCCTACCTGGGCCATTCACCACTAGCCAAATTACATGGCCATTTCCTGTGAGTGAATGTATCAATCACTACTAGCCAACCATTTCCAGTGAGTGAATGTCTCATTCACCACTAGCCAACCATTTCCTGTGAGTGAATGTATCAATCACTACTAGCCAACCATTTCCAGTGAGTGAATGTCTCATTCACCACTAGCCAACCATTTCCCGTAAGTGAATGCCTGCTCGATGTTGGAACCTTGAGAGACATCAACATATTCTTTGGTCAAGTTACTTGATTGGACATGACGGCAACAACTGGACTAAGATTTGAGGACTGGTTGGAGGGTGCATCCAACTAAAGTCCCTGGAATGAGAAGATACTGTTAGTGCTAATGGAGAATGGGATTTGGGAGTTTGCTAACTAACAACAAACTCCTCCTACTGATGCTACACAACTGGCCACCCATACTCAAAAGGAGGTGAAATCTAGGAAGATCATTTTGGATGTAGTGAAGGATCATGTGATCCCTCATCTATCCGAAAATAAGACAAAGTGGGAAGCTCTGACGAAGCTTTACTAGAGTGATAACCACAGCATGAACATTGTGTTGCAGGAGGAACTCAAGGGCACAAAGATGTCCAAATCAGATACAGTAGCTTCTTATCTTACCAAGATCACACAAGTTCGTGATAAGTTGGTAGCATTTTGGTAGACAGTGACAAATGTTGAGTTGGCGAGGATAGCTCTAAATGGATTCACCAAGCCATGGACGCCCTTTGTCAAAGGGATTGTTGCACGAAAGAATCTTCATAACCGAGAGAGGTTGTGGGATGACTTCATCCAAGAGGAGACTCTAGAGGAATCTCTGTATGGAAGCCAATGAAAGGATGACGATGAGGAGAACATTGCTCTTGCATGTCATACAAGGAAGGATAAGGTGAAGGCCAAGAAGAATACCAACGGAGAGGCTTCCACTCAAGAAGGAAAGAAGGACATGAGCAAAGTCAAATACTTTGCCTGCCACAAGCTACTTTGTGGGGAAGCACCCTCCTCTCTATTGCTTCACCCCCGAAGTGCACTCCCAGAGGGAATGATTTTAGGGAGCGCTCTCCTTGATGAAAAAAATGCTACTTAGTTTTTCAGGGAGGGATGAGGGAGCGTTGCTCCTAGAGCGCTCCCTCATTGCTCCCTAATCGCTCCCTCAATGCTCCCAGGAATTGAGGCAATTTTGTTTTCTTCTTTGGTTTTTTGGAACCAAGACATGGTTCCACTTGGATTTTTGGGCAGGGTTAGGGTTCCTTTAGGGGATTTATTAAATGGTAATGTTAAATTCTTAAAGTAAAAGTGGCATTCTCCTTATCTTTCATTTTCTATCATTTTACTTAAATTCTTAACATTACCATTAGTTGTTTCAAGATGCTTGAGAGTGGTTCCAACCTCATTGGACTTCATATGCAAAAAGTAGAATTTTAGATCGCATTCAAAATTCAATAGACTTAAATGTTTTCAAGATTTCAGGATTGCAACATTTCCACTAGATTCTATCATGTATGGGGGTAAGGGATTGGAATTTAATCAAGCACATCAATATCTCTATTGTACCTTGATGTTGGTGGTGTTGATGTCTAATTGTTGAAGTTGATTGAACTCCTCTGTCATGACCTTGATAAAAATGTACCCTTCAATCAAGCAAAATCACTTATTAAGCATGGGAAGCTTTTCCTCCTTGAATGTTCCACTCCATGCCTTACATATGTCCTTAAACCAAAATATTATTCTCCATCTTGGTTGGCCCAACTAGTACCTGGGGGTGGAGTTAGGAGAGAAGTACGCACAAATCTAGAAGTGAAGAATGGGTATATGCTTGCATTAGACAAGTTGGTCCCTGATGAGAAGGTGTGCTCCAGTACGAAGTGAATTTTTGAGCACATGCATACAACCAAAGATTAAGATATGTTCAGTCCTATCGAATGGTGGAACATGTATTGCTCCTCTATAACATATATGTATAAATTGGTAGTGGGGGTGCTTTCATAGGTTGTTAACATTTCTTCTATAGAGAGGTGTTGGAGCACCTAGAACTTTATCCACAACGTAAAAAGAAATAGTTTGAATGTAAATTAGGCAGAGGAGGAGTGTGCTCAAGAACGAAGTGAATTGAGCAAATACATCAATGAACATGGAGTCTTTAGTAACCTACATGTAACCAAAGATCGAGATAGGTTGAGTCCGATTGTATGGTGGAACATGTATTGCTCATCTACCACATATATGCATAAATTGGTGGTGAGGGTGCTTTCATAGGTTGTTAACACTTCTTATGCAGAGAGGTGTTGGAGAACCTACAACTTCATCCACAATGTGAAGAGAAACAATTTGAAAGTAGATCAGACATAAAGCTTGGTTTATGTGCAATACAACTTGACGTTGTTGTCCCATTATTGTGAGTGACCAAGAATGATATGTATAATTCCCTTGCATTTGACAAGTTCTCAATTTAATGTGCTTGATATCATTTGTATCCCATTAATTGAAAATTGCTTAGGTCAATGTCGTTCATAATCCTTAGAATGGCAATCTAATTGATTTGAAAATAAAGAATTCTGAAATGATCATGACTATTTAGGATAGGCAATAGAGTACCTAGTCAAGCTAAAAGCATATTTTTAGCAGCACCACCCAAGAATACTAACACTAGCTCGTTAAAAGCTTCCCACTTCATTCAAAACCTATTGTATTTTTCAATTTGCTAACATACAATATTACAGTCAATTTCCCTTTATTTTTAAAATGATTAGCTAGCCCAATAGAAGAACATTGTATTTTACCTTGAGAAATAGGGTAGAGAATTAGTTACATATATTGGCAATATATCGCGCTACCAAACACTTAGCGATATATCCCCACCAAAATAGCGCGACATTTCCGATATTTTTAATGTGTCACAATACATAGAATAAGTCGTGATAAATAAGGAAAATATCACCCTGCTTATAAAAAATGTGTACAATTTGGGAGATAGATGCAATAGTTGGGTTGTTGGCAATGTTAATAGAACTGAACCGAAATCAACTGGTTAGGTTTATTAATAAGTGGGAATATTAAATGTTAAGAAAGTGTAAGAAAGCCAACCAAAATATGAATATTTCTATTTGATTAGATTACATGGATGGGGGCCACACCCTATTATTATTTGTTCCCATTACTAAACACCCTTATTTTAGATTATGCCACTTACAATGATGATTTCGCTTAGATTGAATGTCATGGGTAGGAATAGAAATAATGGGTAACCTCCCCTATGTGAAATGAATCCTCTTGTGATGTTGTTTGTGGAATATGCCCCCACAGAATACTTATTAATATGCTCCTTGACTTGATTTGAGAGGCTAAGAGCCAAACAATGTAATATGTAAATGTATAGAAAAGAATACTAAAAATACATCACAACTAAGAACCAAACAATGTAATATGTAATTGTATATGGAAGAATAAAATACATCACAGATTGTAGATAGAGAAAGAGAAGGATGACAAACATGGGGGGCTATAATTCCATCAATGCATTGGGTTCTCATAGATTCATAAAATTTCTCATTAAGTCATCAAAATCAAAATGTATTACATAGATGTCAGAATGCCACTGGCAATTACAAAATGTGGTAGATTAAGATGGAAAACCTTCTAATGCTCTTCCCCTGCAAAAAAACCTCTCTTAGAGCTCAATCCTCACTGAAAAATGTGAATGAATGACGATAAAATTGGTTTTTTTACAGTTTTTTTTTGGTTGGAAGTAACCTGTTTTAGGGAGACAATGTCTTGATTTTGGGACACGTCCTGACACAGTGTCGGACACGTGTTTTGGACGTGTCCTAAAACAAGACACGTACAAAACAAGTGTTTGACATCGTGTCAGGACGTGTCCGTGTTCGACACGATAACATGGGACATAGTGGCCTATTTGGACGTGTCCAGTGACTTAGCTTATTAAGCATTGGAAGCTTTTTCTATCTTATTTTAATGATTGGATTAGGAAGCTTCTTCTAAATTGTAGGGCGTTGACTAATGTCTTTGGAGGATTAACTTTGAGATTCGAGGTAGAGGCAAGGGCTAAAGTCTAGAGGGAGGCATAAGGAGCTATTGATGAATAAGATCCCAATATAGGCAATGAATTTGATGATATGTAGCTATGGGAGGAGATAGCTCACATTGGCTTCCACCTTAGCCTCGTTACCTTCCACCAAGCCCGAGCAATTGGAGCTTCCAATTCCACTCCAGGCACATCTAGAGCACCTACAGGACCACCTACTGCTTCCAGAGGAAGAGTGGTGCCCCTTGCCTGTAAAATGGGTAGAAAAGATTGATGATTCCTATTGTTTATCATTGTACTATATAGTATGTGGTATCTTGATGCCTCATAAGTCATGATGATTCATCTCATGATATACATTTGATGTGATTTTCTATCATTCTATTAGGAACATATTTCAGTGTTTTCATTTTATTGTCAATAATAAATATGTAATCATGATCCACCATTTGACATCTTATGCATATTATATATTAGTTGTATTTTCATATTTATATAGCAATGTGTTTATTTGATGTTGTTGTTACTTTAAGTTTAGATGTTAAAAAAATTGAAAAATGGTTATTTTTGTATTTTTTTGAGGTTTTATGACATTTGTCAATATTTTCTCCTATATTGCCAATAAGTTACATTTCGGACCCTCGGCAATATATTCGCTGACAAAATATATGTAACTTTGGTAGAGATTTCTTTCCTTGCAAAAGATACACAACTTTTATAGAGTAGCATGAATTTTAATGCATACGTTTAGCATTTCAATATCAAATTTCATTTGTGAATTGCATTTCCCAATCCACCAATGGAGGTCCATACAATTCAAGATATCACCATATTAGCTATGTTGCACTGGTCTCGGGGACGGGGGGACGCAGGGGACGCGGGGACGAGTTTCCGGAATGGCTAGAGCGCACCCCCAATTTTTCAAGGGACGGCAGGTTGGGAACGGCAATTATATAATATAAAATTTAAAAATAATATATATATATATATATATATAATTAAAAATAAAACTTATTTATATTGAGATTTTGCAGCAGAATATTAAAATAGCTTCCATGAATTTTTATCATAAAACAATGAAACATTGAAACATCAAAACATACATGTTTGCAGCCTTTGATTGAGAAATATGAATTATAAAAATGAAAAATCAGAACATGATTGCAGCATGAAATTAAAATATCTACCATGTAGACTTCATAAAAAAACTGAAAAATTCAAAAAAATAAAATTTCAATTTAAAAGTTAAGAGTTATGAATCATTCATGAAACATAAAAGACTAAAGTCTACAAATGTAATCACATAAATATTTTAGTCTTTAAAGTTTAAAACTTAAAATTCATATGCAAAAGGAAGAGTCTATCTTAGCATAAATGAAGGGTAGGGTTTTAAGTTTTTAAATTTTTAAATTTTAATTAAAATTTTAAATTTTTTAAACCTTTTTTTTTGATGTACAGGAAAGGGGACGCGTGGGAGTCCCCGATTGGTCTAGGGACTTCGGGGACGTCCCTGAAAAGTCCCATTTTTTTGGGGTACGTTTAAGGTACAGCGAAAAAGTCCCCGGCCATTTGGGGACGTTTCCGAGGAGTTCCAAAATCCCCGGAACGCCGGAACGCAGGGAACAGGTGAAATTTTAGGGGGGACGGGTCCCTGTGCAACATAGCATATTAGCATTTGAAGAAATGAATCCTGATGAATATAGTAGCATTTTGGCAACAAATGATACCCTCTGAAACTTGCAAACATCTAGCTATTTCCTTCAAAATCTAGTTTGATTGCTGAAGATCAATGGTTGACTGGAAATATAGCACTCCATGAACTTGTGTTTAACACAAGCAAATCCTTAGTTACTCAAGTCATGAATGTGAATCATTAAAGTTGCTTCTTAGTTTCTCTTTATATGCAAAATATATAAAACCAGAAAATGTTCAAACCTTTCTCCACTGGGATTTTGAATTTCAGATGCTGGCTCCAGTTCCATTGGAATGTGATGCTGCCAACCATTGAAGCTGCCTGTTAACTCCACATTTTGACCATGGCCCCAATATTCAATTCTGACCTGTTAGAATACGATTTCTGTCAGTTAAGAGAAGTTCAATAACGAACATAACTGATGTAGAGATATACCTCAATGGGGAATTCACAGATGAAATTGGCAACACAAAATAAGCCTTTCCTGTTTACTAAAAAGAATTAATCACTTCATGGCTTTACAATATAAAGAAGGGAGGCAGACATCAAACAAGGAATGAAAGACCAAAAATGATTATAAGCCTATATTTTCAAGTAAAGAATAGATTACTTACAAGTAACTATAACAGATGGCTAGTCAATGAAACATAATATACTAAAGATAATCAACATAAAATCCTTGCAAAACAGAAATACAATAAATGGCAAAGAAAATGAGTTCCTTTAAAATATGATAAAAATAAATTGAGAAGACAAAATATGTATGCTTCTTCATGTCTTTGTGTGTCTAGATGATTGTGCTGTGGTTGGGGGGCAAGGAAAGAAACCTGCTTCAAATCTGAAAGTTCTTGATCAGCTGCACTTAACTGGGATTCTTTCTGAGAAACTATCTCCTTCATCTGTACAACCTCTTCCATGGCCTTCAATTGTATCAAATATAATGCTGCCTGAGGGATAGCAACCATCATATATTTAACCCCACTCCCATGACTGTAACATCTAAATTTAGCAAAGTAAATACTTCTAAATTTAATACAATTTTCATAGCTTTGAAATAAAACTGGAGTATGAACGATGCATAGAAAATAACTTTCCACGTTTCTGAATAAAAAGTTCATAAAACCTTAGAAACACAAATTTGAGATCACTGTTGTTACCCATTATACAGTTTGATCATCCTCCTAGAGATTTCTAAGACATGGCATTATGTAAAAATCAGAAATAACAGCAATCAACCTGATCGGAAAAAATTAAAATACAGGTAACTAATATCCTTGGTAATGCATATACAAAGTGTTACCCCTTATATTGTATGAGGCCCTACACTCGTGATTTGCAACACAAGTGCTTGTTGACAGGTTGATGCCGCTGCTGGATTCCTTGGTTGTTTGATGCTAGGGTTATGATTCTTATTGTTTTGAGGCCATAGTTGGTGAATAGTTGATGGATCCTCATGGTATATTTGTGTTAGTAGCTATTGGATATGATCTCTCCATGATGTTTTGATAATAATGTGCTCTCCTCTTGACGATATTGGCATGCTTAGAATATGTTTTGCTCAGCAATTATCTAACAATTTGTGCATTCAGGGAATGGGGGACCCATCAATTTAATGTCTCCCTAAGATTTAAGTGTTAATAATTGCTCCTTGATGAAGTATTGCATTGGGGATATTTGACAACATGATATCGATTATTCATGTGGTTATGTGGGTTTGCGGCCTCCTAGCTAGAACACTCTAGGGGATGATGGTGTGTTTCACTCATATGTCTCTTTCTCATGAGTTATGCCACATTGATCATCTTTTCATGGCGTGCCCTAGCATTGTACTTTGACATCTTGATGACATAGACTAACATGTTTGGTGGAGCCCCTGGCTTGTATCCATGACTTGATGACATGTGGTGGCTTTCTATTGGAGCAATCTAGCTCACTTGGTGTGTTTCACACTCAGGGATGATAGATTGTTGGTTTTCTTTGGATCACCCTCCCCTCTAGCACATAATTTGAGGCATAACACACATTTTGCTTGGGTGCCCTTGCTCCTTGTCATTTGGATGGCATCTTGGCATGGTAAGCTTCCTTCCTAGTGGAACGCTCCCCTTGATTTGATATCTTATCTCTTGCCATACATATTGAGGCATGTTCATGCACTTTATGGCTTGGAGAAGGGTCCAAACCCTTCCTTCATGAGGTTGGTTGAGTATTATGGAGGCCTTGCACTTGATTTGATGCCAACATCTTTATTGGTCGGCTCCTTGTTCAATGGATCTAGCATTTACAGTTTTACACATGTATTGATGAGTTCAGTGTTCCACGGGAACGTGCCTCCCAGGGTCGGGGGCTCGCCCCCTACGCTTCCCACACCCCGGGGGCTGGGGGGCTCCATGGGAAATGTTTCCCAGCGCCCCTCTTTCTGCGAAACTTGGGGAAACGCGGGTCTAGGAGTTTCCCGGATTGGGGGGCTCCCACACGCCCCCTCCTGAGAATGGGGGGCTCCGACAGGCCCCCACTGCCCTCAATTTTTTAAATTTTTTTTACTTAAAAAAGAAATGATTCATCTAAAATTTTAGGCTTTTACACTAAATGGTCATTTTAAAACGAAATAGAAACAAATAAAAAGAAACAAACATCGATATGATATGCTTGGCTATAACGATTACATTAAATTACACTAAATTCTTCAGGAAGATAAGCATGCTATTATGCAAATGGTGATGGGATGAGGAATTGATATGTTTATATGTTGGGGTTCATATTTTTATTATTTTTCTTTTTTCTTTTTTATAATTTTAGAGACCGACCCCCCTATGTTAGGGACCCTAACGCCTCCCTGCCCCCCTGTCCCCCAAAATACCCCAAAATTTTGGGGTGTCTCTACACGTCCTCAATGTGCGTTTCCCCGCTCCCACACCCCCTGTCCTGGAAACTTCGTGGAACACTAGATGAGTTGGTCCGTTAGAGATTGAGTTTTGGAGGTAGCGTCCTATCTTGGAGTGCTAGATTTGGCATATGATCATCATTCTTCATTTCCTAGTGGGTCGATCCATGCATTTGAGGTCTTGTTGCACTTGTTTTGAGGATCATCTTGGGTAACGTTCACCTTGGAGATCTTTTGGGTGGATCCTTGGAGAATTTGACTCAGATCATGACCTAGATTATGGAGGGCATCCACTTATGAGAGGTTTCTCCTACACATGGATGGGAGATGTCACATGGAGAGCCCACATGCCAACTATCTAAGGTTGCTTGCACCCATTTCTATGTTTTATTGATGGAGCACTCACCTTAGAGAAGCACACATGTGCCTTGGGGAACCTTTGACTTGGTTCTAGCCATGATTTATGGGGCCTTTCCACATGGAGGGTTGCTTGCATACATGTCTATGCCATCAAGATGGACCTTTTACTTGGAGACCCTCTCTTTGATTCATTGCACACCTTCGCATGCTTGATTGGGGAGACGTCCTAGTTGAGGGAGCTACCTTTGCACACATTTGATGAGTCATCCACTGTGGAGGTGTTCCACGTGGTTTAAATCGTATTTTAGAGGATGTGTCCTACTTTAGAGGACTCATTGCACATTTTAAGGAGGTCGTTTTGGCTTTGGAGAAGATCTAGAAGGGTCGAACCCTAGATATAGGGTTTTACCAACATCTTGCTTGATTTCAGGGCTTGTTCTATTGGAACGCTACACTTGAAGAGCTTTTGGGAGGCTAGACATTGGAATCTACTTGGCATCTTCCCTCATGTGATGGAGGCATCTCAATCTCTCATTGATTGAAGGCTTGTACATGTGGCTTTGACCACCTTATTTTAGGGATGTTGTTGTAGTAGTTTGAGTATTTTGGTTTCTTTACTCCTTCCTAGGCTAGGTCTAGGAGTTTTATTGATCTTTTATTGTAGGAGGAAGATGAACTAAAACCTATATAAGAGTTTTCTCTCTTCATTTCTCATAGTTGGATTGTGGGAGAAATCCCCTAGAATTGAATATCCTTTGGTTTCTAATAGATGGTTGATCAAAACACTCTATTGGATGGTTTTGTTGTTGCTAATAGTTCACTACTGGATGGAATCTTTAAATGCTAATGGTCTTGGGAACTAATGGAGTAAGTGTCTTCTTTTCCATGTGGTGATTTTCAATTGGGAGTGTTAAATTGTGGTGTTTCTCTCTTATCCCTTACATGACAAGTATCCTTTAAAAACATTGTTGGCCCGAGAAAGGGGCACGAGGAAGAAGTTCGTGCGTGCAACCAAGGAAGATGCACCGGGCACGCGACAAAAACAAAATAGATCGCGAAGGAAGCAAAGGACTCGCGCAGGCAGAATAGAGAGGTGCACGGTGAAGGAAAGGCAAGTGCAAAAGTGCGCAAGTGATAACGGTCGAAAAGCGAGAGATACAGAATCCAGATCATGGTCGTTTATGGCGGTGTAAGCCTGCAGCTACGCACGTACGAGAGGATATTTGTAAGTCAGGCCGATAGTGCCTCGTGTCAAGTCATGATCACCATAGCTGTAGCCTGAGGGGCAGCTGATGGTGACAGTTAACAGACTGTCAGTATGCAGTCGACCTTGCGTGGTCATGTAAAATATTATAAATAGGAGGGATTCAATAGTTAGAAGGTTGCCTTTTGTTAGTCGTAATTATGGTTTAGGTTTGATGGTTGATATTTGCATCTAGTTGCAGAGATTAGATAGGAGGAAGAGAATAGGCAGGGAGCTGCAGAATGCAGTCAAAGTTAGTGCAATAGGAGAGCTCTGCTAGAGCGGCGCAGATGCTAGAAAGGTCGATCCAGGCGATGTGCGGATCTGTAGATGATATTAGTAGATTAGGAGAAATAAGACAAAGAGCATGAGAACCATAAGTCTGAGTCATAAAGACATATCTTAAGATCAGTTTGCATCCTGTAGACTGCAAGGTGCTATATCCTTTCTCATGCCAGATGAAGAGCACCTTGGTGGTTTTTCCCAAATGGGTTTCCACGTTATCTCTTGTGTCTGAATGAATGATTGATATGGTGAATGTTTGTGTGAATGGTTGTTGTTTGTTTTCTGTACAATGTAAATGCTGCTTACATCTCTGGTGTTATTATGTAATCAGTAGATGAATGATTGGAAAGGTATCACTGAAATGATGTATCTATCGGCTTGTATGCTTCTATCTTGAGTCACGACTTGAGTCGTGGGCTCGATTGGTATGAGTTAGTTGCGCCGCACAAGTTGCACCAGTTGCGAAGTGGAAAGGAAGGTCAAGTTGCACGTGATGACATGTATTCGTGCTCGGTCGCGTAAGACCTACTCCTTTGTCTAGCCATCCTATTGCTTTCGTTGAGCTCCTCGGCTGCAAGCCAAGAGACTATAATCCCTCGACAATTGCGAAAACATGGTTCTGACGGTTACCCATCTAAGAGATATCTCGGGTGAGACTTCCCGTGCTTTGCAGGCGTTGTCGATGGGGCTTGCTCTATCGGGTCGATATCTCGGGTAGTTGTTGGATCGACGGGCTGCACAGAACCTGGGTCACGCGGGTTAGGAAAAGTGGCCAACAAACATCTAAACATAGGGTTTTCCTTTATTAGATTTCTTAATTTGGTGAAGCAATTAGAGAGTAATTAGGATTTGTAACTTTCATCCCTAACCATTTTTAATCATTCTTTTAAATCCCATATGAGCCTCGGTTGATCCCATTTGCCCAATGGATAAGAAGTTAGTCCCTTTTCTCTCCATCGATGTCTTTTCTTATACTTAAAAGAAAATCGTTGTGTTAGAGTCATCTCTTCATTTCACCTTGGACCTTATTGTAAGATCTAGTAATCCTAACCTAGGGAAGCCTCCCTTGAGTTGGAGAAAAGTCAACTAAAGAGAAGAAAAGGGTTTGCTTGGTCACATTGGTATCCCTCTTAGTTTCATTAAAACCATGCCTTAAGCTTTACCACTTCAACTCTAAGGGTGTGAGTTTGGGTGATAACACATAGCACTTACACAACATTACAACTAACATCCAAGAATGTATTTGCCTTTTGTCATATTCTAGATTTATCATCAGAATGTTCATTTTTCCATATATTCTATTTTATGGTTTCACATCTCAGTTCATTCAAATGAAAATTTGAATTGTACCAATGTCCTTGAAACACATAAAAGGTTAATGGGACTGTAGCGTTGAAGTGATGGTAATCTTGATTTGTGGTCATTTATGGCTAAGCACCCTCATTAATTGTATCTCTAGGTTATGTCTTAAGAGTTGACCTAGTCAACACTATTTTAGATTATTTTAGTTTACTAAGGTCGGCCTAAGAATTTATGTGGGCTCATACTCCCTCACAGGTGAAGGCATCCCATTTCATAATTTATGAATAAATACACAACTCATGCTCCATTTGTAACATAGTATTGATTCATTGTGTGATTGATTATTTATCCCACAGGAATAGACACCATATGCTTCTTTGCCTACAAGCAACATATCTCTCTTGCTCATGGGTTCTCTCTCTCTCTCTCTCCCTCGTGTTCGTGTTGGTATGATTTACTCTTGATTAGTGCTGTAATAAATCTAAAGTGTTGTACTTGGATTAGGATAGGCTGAAATTGTCACCATAGATCTATGAATTCAACATGGCATTGAAGACAATGTGGCTCTTCCTACCCTATCCAATGTTGTTCTCAAGGTTGTTTCTTGTCTCAAACTAGGGGGTTTCAACACTTTTTTTGGGACAACAACAAATTGTGAAAATTCAAGCTCACTAGATCTCAAGCTTAACCAATAATTAATTAAATCTTTGAATTACTGAAAATGCAACACAGAAATAAGCAACCATAAACAGAGAAAACCACAACACAAGGATGCACAACCCAGTCCTTCAAGGATAACCAACAAATGTTTGTCTTCTTATTGCAGGATTTGATCACAATAGAACCACATTAGTCCTCTAGATACACTCTTCGAATCTAGACCAACAATCAAGAAAATACTCCAAATCCTCTCTGCAAACTTAGACAGACAAACCCTAAACCCACCCTAGAACTAGATTGTTCACTACAAGAAGAAATTTGTCTCTTGCAACTATGATGCTGACCAGTATAGAAGATCTCCTTTTCTTCTATACCACTGTGACACTGAACTCATACTCTAAGGCTCCTTTTATAATCTCACACTCATGCAAATACTATCGACCAATACCATGGGCCAACTAAAACCTTTTACATGAGGTGTTATAAATCCACCTTTACAATGTATGTCTAGAAATCACCTAGGCTCCTTCTATGTTGCTAGACACCTCCAACATAGAAGTACCTACTGAGCTAGAAAAACCAACATTCCCTCTTAGCGAGGAAGGTACTTCCAGAGAAGTATCCACTAGGATCAAACACCTCCTCAACCGCTCCCTTTGAACTGGAAGACTTCCTGGCTACATTCGTTGCACTCTGATATGAAGATCTGTGCTCCTCCATTAGTGTCACCTTGAGGGGAGCCTCACACTCTCCATTTGTCATTGACAGCAATCCAAACTCCAGACTCCCTCTAGAACTATGCTCCAAACTCCCTTTTAAGTTGACCATAGGTTGTCCCAACAACTTGTACAATGTGCCCTCCTTGATGCCAAGTTTCACCACAACATCCTGGGCACTTGCTCTCACTTCACATATGAGTATTGCACCATCCTGAAACTCTATCTCATACCCCTCATCTTCTAGAGCTGACACTAAGAGCAAACTGACCCTCAACTCTAGAACATGCATCACACCTGCTACCTCTAGAGAACCACCTGACTCTAGCTGGAACATCACCAATCCAACTCTCCTCACTGCATGCTTGGTATGCGAGCACAACTCACATAGCAGTCTAAGTTTGTCTCTGAAACACTAAGATGCACCACTATCCAGACCTCCTATTTGAAGCTTCCCGAGTACATCTATAGTTTACCCGACTGCATTTCTAGGTTGCCCAAGTGCTTTTTGGCCTACCCAAACCCTTTATCTCGCTTCCCAACAACTTTTCTAGGTTGTGCACAACCCTGCCTGTAGCCTTTCTGGCAATTTTTCCTTGCCCGAAGCTGCCCCGTTTCCTGCCAGTTCCCTTCTACCTCGACACAGTCGATGCTATCGCTGGTAGTGACCTTCCCTCCATGTTCCAACCTCATGCCCCAGTTGTGGCCACTGCAACCGCTTTTCACCTAGTGGTTGCCCTTACCTTCTTCCGATGGCACTTTTCCTATTGACAACTAAGTCCTTTCCACTCTCTACCTCCTGCAGGCTGCAACTTGTTTCCTCTAACTACTTGCAGTTGCATGCAGTCGCGTGCTACCTTTATCGACGGTTGCTTTTCCTGTTGGCAACTTGTTGCAGCTGCAACTGTTTCCCCCAAATTTTTAAAATTTTGGACCCTCCTTGTTGATTTTATCTTGCCTGGTTTTATTTGGTTTCCCAAACTCGGTTGTTCTTCTGCTACAATTTTGAATGTTTCAGTTTGATTCGAGGTTAACTGTTTTCTTTCATTTCGGAAGTTGGTTGATTTAAAATGCCTTTGTCTAGCTAAAGCTTTCGACTTTGGAACTTCAAGTTTTGATGTGTAGAGGTTTTTATTTATCAATGTTGGAAGTCATTTGAATAGTAAATCGGGGCTGTAGTTCTCTACGTAGCCGCCGTTGCGGAAGCTAAAACGATGAATGACCCGATGGATAGTCTTGACTTTCACCGATTCCTTGGTTTTATTGATCAACTTTTTACCTTGCAATGTTTTGTTTTAGCACTATTGGAAGTCAGTTGAAGTTTGATTCGGAGCTTTAGCTATATACGCAGCCGCCGTTGCGGAAGCCAACTAATGAACATTCCGACGGATTAGTGCTTATCCTCGCCGATCGCCGGTGATTTATGTTGACTGCGGAACCTTTAGTCTGTTTGCCTCTGGCCGTTGCGGCTGCGTACTGAACTATTCTGCCGACGTATTATGGTTAGTACTTCCGCTCGCTGTTGCCATGGTTTTAGTGGGTAATGGTTCCGATCCTCGATACATCGACAACACCTTTTAATGCTTTGTTTCGCCGAGGTTTTATTTGATCGTAGAAGCGGCAGTCTGATGGTCTTCCACCGTTGCGGCTCTTCAGTGAACTGATCATCCGATGCTTTAGTACTTCTGCCAGTCGAAGTGGATTATCTGCCCGATGCTTAGTATTTATTGCTTCCGACTGTCGGTAGGGTTTTCCCGCCGTTTTTGTTGTGCTGTTACTCTATTTTATGGGATGGCAGAGCTTTCCCATGGGTGCTGGTCGAGTCGAGGCTTCTGAGATGAAGAGTGCAGTTTGGGGGTTTGGTGTTTTGAGGAGTGGTGATTACTTTGTCCTTTTTCATGCTTTCATCGGAGGTTGTCGAATTGGCCTAGAAGTGGCCTGGATTGAGATAAAAAGTCTGTTTTTTGGACTTGTGTTTTTGGTTCGGATAGTGGATTTAGAGGATTTTCAGGCCCAGCTTGCAGGATTCTCTTTACCTTATCTTTTCATGCTTTAAATTTGTTTATAGTTCATTTCACAGAATGCATGTATTGATACAATTTGTGTTACTTTGTCAAACGCTAAGTGATCTAAGGACTGGTTATTCATGACAGGGTGATTGCTACTGTAGAGAAGACATGTCTAGAAGACAAAGCAGAAGAAAGGAGGCAGCAAGGAAGGAAGAGAAAGAAAATGTAGAAGCAGGGATGAGGAAAGAAAAGAAGAAAGTCAGGTCTAAGCTCAACAGGATCTAGCAAGGGACCAATGGATTACTGAGCATAATCAATAGAAGCAGAGGCCCAGGCTTGGGAAAGTTCGTTAGTTACCAAGCTGGTCCCTTTTCATAAAAGTGTTTTTAAATCTTAAATCTGAAATGTAACGTTTGTATGAATCATGAGCACTCACAAAAGGACAAAATTGTGAGATTAAAATGGTTGGGGGAGCCCAAAGGTCACCGAGGGGCAACCCAAGAGTTTTGCTTGTAGTATAAGTATAGGAGAGTTAGATAGTGGTATGGGAGTTTTCCCAGATAGATTTGTGAGAGTATGATGTAAGAAGAACTATTTCCTTTTGCATAAAGAAATTACAAGTTTCCTATTGGAGAAAGCTTTGTGGAAGGTTTCAAATGTTGTGCTATGGATTTGTTGAATGTGAGCTATTTCGTTTTCAGCTGTTATCCATTAACTGTGAGATCGTTCTAACTCTTTGAACCTATGTTCTTGTTGTGAATGCGCTCTAGTTTATTTTATGAAATTTCCACTATGAGTAATGAATGCTATTCATGAACAATTAGCTATCTGGTTGTTCATATATCTATAAATGTTCATGTGTTTTGAAATAAGTAACAACTATCTGTGATTGTTCTTAATACATGCACAAAATACACTACTCATTGATGAATAATAATCTTGCTCCCCAGGGATAGGTTAGATAGTTAGTTTTAGTTTTTCTTGTTGTGTGTGGTTTAGATGCGAGAGAGTTAAGACGAGAGGTAAGAACCTGCGCATCACATTGTGACCGCTCCTCCTATTCTCTATCAATTTGCATTCTTAGATAGGCACTTGCATCTCATACTAAATACAGAAAACTAAAAAACATACACGGTGGACCGGGCCGTAACCGGTAAAACCCTTTATTTTTGTAACTTGGCCTACGGTAGCCGGACCATAAACCGGATAGATTCCCCATACCAAACAGTAACGGGCTAGTTGGGAACATTTACTAGGGAGAATCCCTAACTGTTGTTACCTGCGATTTTCCAGGCCTCAACACAACTGCTTGTGCTAACGACTTGACTGGCTACCCTACTTAGCTGCCATCTTTCCCTTTTCTTTGGCGACTCGACACTCTTCTATTGTCGGTGGGCCTCAACCCATGACTTCTTTGCACGCAACTGGTACACTCCATGCGAGCACATGCCCTAACTCCTCCGTCGCGAGCTTGCTTCTCTACTGGATCTTGTCCTTTGTCGTGAGCTTACTTCTCTACTCGGCCTTATCCCCAGTCGCGAGCTTGCTTCTCTACTCGGCCTTGTCCCTGAGCCCAGCTCTTGCAGGCCCTCTACCTGTGGATTCACAACGTCACCGCTATGAATCATACATAAGCTTCAGATTAATTACGAGTACATACCATAGCCTTCTCTCAAGGTCAGTACAAAAACTCCAACTATCCAAATATCCCTAGCTAGGGTAAATCATCAAACCCTAGGTCAACCAAGAAGATCCAATGTGCAAGAAGCTCTCCAACACATCCTTCAAGGTAAGACGTTGTCCTCTTCTCTTCTTCACATATCCACCCTAGAGTTTTCTCTCAAAACCCTAATCTCCAATCTTCAATGGTAAAACCCTAACCCTAGAATTCCAAGATGCTCCAAGATACTCCAAGAAGACCAAGAAACCCTAGTGCATCAAGAGAGAAAGATAACAAGTACATGTGAAGATCCAAGAGAGAGAAAGAGGAGTGATCATCCCAATGTCTCATCTATTAGATCAAACCTTAGGCACAAGAACAAACTCCAAATGAAGATGTCCCCTATAAACTTCATAACTCCACCTAGGGTTCATGAGGAAACTCTAGTGACTTTTTCAGAAAAGCTAAGTGTTACCACCTAAGTTGTACTTGGTGGTTTTTTCAAGCGAGCGAACGAAGTAGAACAAGTACACTTGTTCATGATCAAAGTTCAGAAGTCCTCCAACATTTTTTTGGGTTTCTGTTTTAATTTTTTTTGTAACACATGTTCATACCCCCTTGGGGAAATTGTAAAAATGTCCTAGCATAATATTTTTTTATAAAATGCTCAGCTTCCTAGACTTAAGCATTAATCCGACTAGCCTTGAGTGTTTTTTCCCTTGGTTATTATTGGTTGTTGAACAAACGACTAAGAATTTCTGAGTTTTTCATTCCCACCTCTAAAGTTGGGGTAGTCGTCTTGGTGTTTCGGCCCTAGGAGGTTATTAGCGCCTTAGTGTCAGTTTTTTTCAACATGTTAAGCATTCAAATTGAGTCGTATGGACATGTGCTAGGTCCCCATAGAGTTTCGTCCATTTCTGAGAAAATAATGTTTTCCCGTTTTTAAGCCATTTTAATGGTTTAATTAAAAAACTTCAAAATGTAATAAAAGCGTGGTTAGGGATCGAATTTTTCCATGGGGGTGCTCGTTTTCTAACTCAGAGCACCCGTTTAACCCAAAAACCCACTTTTCCTAAGTTTTAAGTGATAAATTTATCACTTAAGTCAAAATCTCCTAAAAATAAAAAAATCAATCAATTAATTAACTAATTAATTAGATTGGAGAGAATATCCAAATTCCTAAATCAGTGGATTCTTGTCCGATTTGATTGAAATCAGTTTCTATTGGCTTCCCTGATTTAAGGCAAGACAACTCCTTGATTAAAGCGTCAGCTTCAGTGTTGATTGAGGCTACTGTGAGTTTGCCAGATTAAGGGGATTTTTTTCTCCTTAGAAGGAGGCATAATTGCTTATTTGGCACTCATTTGGCATGTTTTGGAGATCCCAAAGAGGGGTTGTGCCTACCTCTTGAGAGGTGGCACATTTTTCTTGAGTGTAACTCCCTCTAACTCGCCCAAATCAAGGGATAAACTCACTAAATTCGCCCTCGGTCTTCTTCAGTTGGCAAAGGCGCCCTCTGGGCCTCTCCGGCTATAAATAAAGACCAACCCTCTCATTCCAGACTAGTTAGAGTTGGATGAAGAACTGGATGAAGAACTGGTGCCTATTGTAATACTGTTATTTTGCATCTATTTGTTGAGAATAAAGAAGCTTTGGAGGCTATACCGTGTAGTGCTTGCATTGTGTGGATTCATAGCGTCATGCTGCAAATGAATCAATAAGAGTGTAGATTTGGCAAGTAAGTTTACTTGATTTATTTATTCATATTGTGTATGCCCAAAGATCTAAGATTTTGTTTAAATAAGATTATTTTTGCATGTTTTTTTCTTTCATACATTTATATCTAGATCTCATGGGTTTGTACAAGTTTTTGTGATCTAGTTGTAGGTTCCCAATTGGATGAAGTGTGGATCAAGATTGACGCCATCTCCCATTCAAAAAAAGCTCAAGACACTGTCCCTCGGAGCTCCACAATAGGGACTTCCCCACGCTTTCTTTTATCCCAGCAGCAAAACCAATCTTCTCTCCTCTTTCTCTTTCTTTAAAATGAAAATTTCCTTTGTTACTATGTTTATGTATGAGCATCTAGCTTTATCATATGCAAAATTCTTTAATTAGATCTCATATATAAACATTCAAAGCTAGATCTCGTTTTCAAAAAAGTTTTTCATAAATATATTAGATCTAGTTTAGGAAAATCGTCATTTTTCATAAGGCATTGAAAATAGATCTAAAAATTTGTTGAATGCATGGTTGTTTTCTTGAATCTGGAAGGTTTTATTTAGCAAATCAAGTGCTTTAGATTGGCTGCCCAAAAGCTAGCCAAGATCCTCAAGAGGACTTTTCCTCTTGAGTTATTTTTTGTCTTTTCTTAAAAGTACTTTAACTTAGCAATTTTCAATAGTTTTTTGGGAGTTGTCCAAAGACACTTTTAAAGTGTTTTTGGGCACTTTACACTAATTAAAGCTTGCTGGTTTTTAGCAGGTCTGTCCGAAAAGAGGAGGAGGTGTTGTCCGAAAAGCAAATTTTGGGCCATCCAAAACCCCCCAGGGGTCTCCCTATCTTCTATGGTCATTATTGTTGTATTTTGTAAGCCCTTGGGTTCGCTCTGTATAAGAACCAAGTGGCATTTTTCAACTAAGTTTTGTAACCAGGTTTAATAAAAAACAAACTCAAGTAGGCTCTTTCGAGCCTACTCCCCATCCCCCCTGGGGGGATCCGTGTCTTTTTTCCTTTTTCTTGCTTTTCTTTCGTTTAGCTTAGTTTAGTTTAGTTTATTCGCATGTAAGTAGTGTACTTTGTGTTACATTGCAGATTGTTGACATCTTTCAAGTTCTCAAAGTAAACTTACTACTTACCCCATGATTTCCCAAGTGACCCGAAAAGGGGAAAGAGATTCGTGGTAGGATAATTCGATAACTGTGTTTTCTTTTTGTTCAACACTTTAATTCTAATTTCAAGAACTTAAAACAGTCATAATATCAACCCCTCCTTCCTTTCCCGATTGCGGTTCACTTGAACTGAAAGAGATCCTTGGGGGTTCATTTTTTCTTCTTTTAAAAGAAAACCTTTAATAAAATCTTTAAAAACCTTTAGACTTCGTTGTGTATGCTCTGCAACACTACGGTTTGTCCGATCAGCCTGCAACATCAAAAGCAACGTGGGCAATTAGCTTAATTAGTTCTCACTTTTCAATTCACTTCCCCAGGCGAAAATCCAACGCCTCGATTTGATCCGTTGCGGTGGAAAAATCCACAAAGGAAGCGGGAACAACTGGGTAGTGACCTTGAGACATCGTTAGGCTACATCCTTGTTGGTGTGGTGTTGAACACCTCTCCGAGACTCCAACCAGTCCACATATTCCTTGCGGGGAGCCGCATCGGATAAGGGTTTTGGACACACTCCTCGTACCTTCAGGTATATTTGGAGTTCCCTTTCCCCTAAGTTAATTAAGTCATTTTCCACATTAACTTAAAACTTACCAAGAGACAATTGCAAAACATCTACTTCAGCATCTTTCAACATGCACATTTTTACAACTCCATTTTTAATTTGGCACTGATCTTTATTATTTCTATCTACATGATTTATGAGTTGAGTAATTTTATAATTCCTTGTGTTATTTATGCTGTTGTAATCAATTTATCTTTCAAATCTTTTGTTTTCAATTATTGATTAAAAACTCCTAAAAAACTTGCTCATCCAAATCCATCACCACTAAAGCCTAATCAACCTTAGCAACTCTTTTAGGGTCTAACCCCCTTGGCTTTGTTAGGAGTTTGCCAAAACGGAGGAGTCAAGAACAAGGTGACAACCTTGACTCGAGACTTGCCCTCAAGGACACAGCGAATGGCTTGAAGATTTCTGCCAGGTCCCCCTTAGGTGTGTGAAAGGCGGCAACACTAAGTACAAGGAAAACATTACAAAATCATGATGAATGGAAAGACTCTCCTTCCTCTACTTATATGAAATGAAAGGGAGGCCAAAAATACTATGTGGGCACAAGCCCTTACAAGAAACCTACATGAACCTTTGTAGGACAACACAAGTGAGAGGTCTTCTCTAAAGTACATGTGTCATGGTCCAAGATGATGTCGTGCATAATAATGGCTCCAAAGTGATGTAGCTACACAAGGCATGTCCACATCCCTCTATCATAGGCCTCCATGGACTCCATTGGGTCTCTCAACCCCCATTTTGCTTGGGTGTCCACTTGGGTTGCATCTTGATGAAGGCTTGGATGGCCTAGAATTGATGATTCTAGTAGCTATGGAACACTGATGTATCTCGACCTTGGGATTGATCATCGTATATGGTTCCTTCTTCATGTCGCATAACATTTGCAATTGGATCAACCTCATAGAATCTTTAAATAGTAGATGTGCTGGGAAAATTCATGTACACTGTGTGCAAATCATATTTTGCTTGTTATATCAGAGTAAATTCTAATCCTCGACATGTCTAGACTAATTATGGGCTAATTCCTAAGAGATATAAGCAATCCTGTGCATGGACAACAACATCAAAGTAGTCCTAGGCATGCATGTGGGTAAAAACAACCTCAAAACAACAACAGGGCAGCTCTGTGTGTGAAAAAGCCCGTAGTAACGAGCAGTTTTGAGCATGCTAAATCTGCTCCACCTGCTCCTCGCCTTCCTTCAACAGTAAAAGACACTTCTGAGCATTGTTGTGCCTCATAACAACAATAAAACCTATTCATTTTTTAACACATCAAATAACACCTGGAGAGCATTAGAGAACAAAGAAGCAAACCCTTACAGATCTGTCTATGGTAGTGTTTAAGGTTGTTTTTCGAAGGATCCAAAATTGTAGGGCTATGCTTAATTCTATGGTTTTAGAGAAAGTTGTGCACATACTTAATATATGGAAAAAGGCTAAGTTGTCGTGGCCTGATTTGAAGCTTTGAGGTGATAAGCAGCTCAGTATGTGGAGTATGTAAATTGTTTCCAGCACTAAACTGATGAAAGATGTTTACTGTAGCATATTTTAGAAAGAAAAGTTCAAAGGCCAGCCATTATTCATATGAAAAAGAGAGTTTTGAGGCAAGTTTGGGTGTACTTGTCTGTTACCTGTGTATAGTCTACGACTAGAAATACCACTAGTATGTTTGAAGCAGTACACTTCATCAATAGGGGTGCGCCCTGTAGTTTGAGCATGTAGATCTAGATACTAAGCAACATAGCAATACTATGAAAGAGATCAACAATCTAACAAACTCATGCAATAAATGTCTAAACATTAATCATTACACAAAAGTGAGAAGTCAATAACAAGAGAGAATGTTGTATTACATTAAGCTTCAATGAATAAAGTAGAAAGTATAAATAGGCAAGGCAATTCGAATTGCTCATGCAATGCATGTGATTCTAGTTAAGCTTAACTAGAGCTAGAAACCCTTAGTTATCCATGCACACTCTCCAAGATGAGTTTAGTTGACTCATGACTTCTCTAAGTAAACTTAAGCTCCCTACATGCTAGGAGCAACTTATTGCAACTCACAAAAGGCACATGCATGAGGTGCGCATCCGTAAAAACACTCGAGGGTGCTATTGTTTCATAATAGCTAAAAAAGGTGCATGGAGTCCCTGAACAGTGGAGTAAACTCCCCAAATTTACTCAACAACTCTAACTCGCAATGCGAGACCCTAAAATCAAGGAAAATGAGCCCTAATTGAAGGAATTCGCCCTCATATGCTAAAATAGACTTCAAGAGCTCAAAAAAAGGTAGATAAGGATGTTTTAGAACCTTGGAGTTTATAAGTAAGCTCTAGGGTGACTCGGGTGGTCAAATTAAATGAGATTTGGCCCACTAGAATCATGAAATCATAGTCTAAGTCACTAGGTAGGAGAATGAAGCTAAGTAGAGTGTTATTTTTTTCTAACACACCCCATAAGCCGAACTAGGTGAAAAAAATGCAAAAAAAAGGGTCTTGACAGTTTGCAGCCATGTTAGGTACCTACGTACAAAAGATTCTCTAAAATCGAGTAAGAGGGAAAAAACACATGGAATAAAAACATAAAAGAGAATGTAAATGAGAAGGCTACACAGCCTACTCAGAAGGAGCCTTCAATTTCAAGGAAACTCATAACTTTGTGAGTTGCTTCGTGATGAAGAGATTTGCGAAGATCCCTACAAACTTTTATGAACTCCTCCTTGTATAGGAATGCATGTGATTCCATTCATGAGATCCAAACACTTTGAAGTGCTTGAATGATGGTTCTTGACTACTCCTTGCTTCAAATGGAGGAAACCCCTTGAACCTTTTGTGCAAAACTTGGTGAATTGTAGGAGCAAAAGTTGTAGATCCGGAGTATGGAAAGACATTCTAAAGGTCTTCTTCAATGAGAACCTGATTTGGGACAAGTTCTCTTGTAGATCCTGAGTATGAAGATACATTCTAAATGTTTTCTTCAATGAGAACTTGATTTGGAACAAGTTCTCCATTGGGTATTAAAAAAATGTTGATCACCTCTTCTTTTGGGCCCGTAAAAGGGTCTTCCTTGGCTGAGTGGTGAATCAGAACTGGTGCATCTCCCATTTTGTTAGGATTTGTGCAAGGATCAATGGTTGTGAATATGTCCTCATAGTTCATATGTTGCAAAGCTTTTGAATAAAGGATGCATGGAGTAGAAACTACTATAAGTACATACATGCAACTAGCATTTTTTGGTATGGCGACCTGCTTGTTGCACTCTTCCTCTTCCTTTTCTTGAAAAAACTTTTTGTAACTGCAATCTTCTTCTTTATGTGGGCCTATATTGCCATAAGCGCACCTTGGTTGCTCCTCTTTGGTCTTGTCATCATCGGATGTCACGTCCCCGACCTCATGTTTACCTCAGAGTTAGGGCAAAGAAGAGTTCCTTGAAGCTTGGAAGTTGTGCCAAGTTGTCACCTAGATATTGTGGGTTGTTTGAAGTGCTCGAAAGAATAGGGCCAATTGCATATAGACTTGCATTGCCTGCTAGCACTAGAGCTCATAATGTATTTCATGTTTCTTTGCTTAAGAAATATGTACTTGATCCTAACCATGTGATAAATTGGGATGTGATTCAGGTGGAACCCGAGGGAGAGTTCTGAATCGAGCCAAAGCGCATCCTCGACAGGAAGGTCACAATGCTCCGAAACCAAGCCATAGGGCAGGTAAAGGTGCAATGGGAGCACTACGGCCTTGAAGAGGCTACGTGGGAGCTGGAGGATGCCATGCGATTGGCACATCCATTTTTGTTCAATTCTGCGAAACACTAAGGCGATGCTAGTGTAGCATTTTTGTTCAACTTTGTAAAGCACCGAGGACAGTGCTATTGAAGGGGGAGGGGAATGTAACACCCCGGTTTTGACCCCGTTTGCATTAAGTGTATATGATGTATATCTTTTAATGGATCATGGTGTGGAGCTATAGGAAAATGCCCCACCATTGATTGTCATATTATGTTTCGGCGATGCCGATGGTATTTTGTGCTAGCCAGGCACGTTATAATGTTGGACACCATGTTCATATGCAAAATTAATTAAAAGACCCACAACCAGCTATGTCGATGCAACAATAATGAAAAGGGCATGATTTCTTAAGATTAAGGGGGGGATGTCTAACCCTTGGGGGCCATTGGGGAACAACCAAGTGTCGAGTGGTGAACCAACTAGCTGTCAACCAACCTTTTTGTCTTATTCACCCTTCCTTGTCTCAACCACCAACCAATTTCAATTCTGCAGGAGTTGGTTGGGCAGTTATTACCCTTGGGTAACGTATGCATGGGCAGTCGAGGGGTTGGCAGAACTGTCAGTCCTTTGACCACACGCGTACTCCATGGAGGGAGCACATTTAGTCCCCACGCGGGCAGAGGGGGAGGTCATTCGACACTCACGGAGAGCGTTGGTTTCTCCTCGCACAGGCAGGCATTCGCATTTTCCTTCACGACTGGTTTAGTTCTCTTTTCCCCGAATGGATGTGTGTGTAGTTACCTGTCACGATTATGGGTCTGTGTAGGTGAATCCACCTTCACACTGGTCGTATTCTTCCCCTCACGCAGCTGAGAGATCGTTGCTGGTTTCCCCACGAATTTTGGGTTGTTGTGTGTTGTTGTTGAGTCGTTTTGGCCACGATAGGGCCAAGAACGACTCTGGAGTCATTCTGCTCGGTCTAAGCTGTGTATTACGGATTACCCAATCCGGTTTTGCTCTGTGGTGTTTCCCTTAAATCCCAGAGCCGTGAATTGTTGTGTTTGGCTATGTGTGCACAGTGGTTGGTCCTTGGACTGTTTGGGAGTGGAAGTAGAGCCTGAGCGTGCTTGATAAACCTAGTGTGTGTAGGGGCCTCACGGGCAGAGCTAGAGGGCCAGCTTTCTTCTCTACACCCCCTGAATAGCACTAGAAGGGAAGTCATGGCCTGAGGGACTGTGCAGCAGAGAAGGGGATGATTCCTTGTGTAGGGTATGTGTGGATGTTATAGAAGTCAAGCTAGCTCTAGTGCAGGTGTCCTCAGCTCTTCATTGAGCCCACTAGCTTAGCAGCCAGCGTTTCCAGCTCTTGATAGCCTGATAAACCCAAATACGTTGGCTTGGCTATGTACTGTTGTGTACCCTTGGCCTGATAAACCCAACTACGTTCGCTTGGCTGCCTGATAAACCCAACCGTGTTGGCTTGGCTGAGTTGTGTATCCTTGGTTACGTATGAGCCTGCTAGTTTTCTCTTATCCCTTGTGGAATCATGCCCAGCTCGAGGGTGGCAGTGTTGCTGAGAGATTGATGAGCACATTGGCCTATGGTTGGGTGGAACGTTGCAGCGACGTAGCTGGTTGCGGTTAGAAGTAGAGGGACTATGTCCTTCAGAAAGTGATTGAAGAGAGGGGAGAGTCAAACTAGATCATCCGCCTCTTCAAGCTAGGCAACCTGCACAGCTAAAACAACCTTTCACAAACAAGATCAAATCTGGTACAGTCTACCAACAGAGATGAAGAGAGCATGAAATATAAACAACTAAAGCATGCTACTCCTAGATCTCTAACATTAAAAAAATAAACAAGTAAATTGAAGCTTCAAATACCTGCTCTATGGGTTGGTAGCAACCTTCTAAGCCAGAAAAATCTACAAGTTCATAAACATAGAAGAAAAACTAGCACAATGTTACCTCATATACCATTGACAATAATAATCCACACACTAGTGCAACACACCATGGACCTCCAAAGCATATATATTTATTAACAAAGATATTAAAAATGAGCTCAAAGCTTCAGCAGGGAATCCACCCTCCGACCGTGCGAAAAGAAGAGCCAAGACCGTGCTGAAATAGTCATAGAGAGCCCAGGGGGTGCGCATTTCCAAGAGAGATTTAACTTGAGATGAGGGCAAGTTACATGAGAGAATTGAGGGATTGCTTGGAGTTTAAATTTAGAGAGGGGTGCCACCTCCCAAGAGGTAGGCGCCCTCTCTATTGGGATTTTCAACCATCCACTCCTCACTTGCCAACCAAGCAAATGTGCCCCTCTTTGGAGAGAGTGCGCCCTCCTTTAGTGGAGATAACTCGTCCTTCATTTCATGCCAATCTCTAATTTGGGGATTTAGTTGACTAAGATATGATTGTCAGTTAATTTGCCATCACTTCAGGCATGTCCAGAACAAACTTCCTTTGATTTAGGAATGTTGATTTTTGTTTTTTTTGCCATTTATTTGGTCTTTTTGGCCATTTTTGAGAGAAAATTAATTTAAGTCATAAATAATTACTTATGGATTAAGGGATTAAGTGGGTGCTCTAAGTTAGAAAACAAAAACCCCCATGGAAAATTCCACCTCCTAACCACACTTTTATGACTTTTTGAATTTTTTGATTAAAAAATTGTTCCTTTAATGGGAAGTTTTTTACGGAAAATGAAATAAACCTAGGGGGGTCTTAGTGCAAGTTCATATGACTCAAAAACGATGACTAACATGGTAATATACATTGACACTTAGACTTTAATAACCTCCTAAGTCCTAACCACCAAGACAATTACTCTAGCTTTAGAGGTTTGAGTGAAAAACTCGAAAATTATAAGTCGCTGAAGAGCAACAAATAATTAATGAGAAAAAACAATCTAGAGTAACGTATTGATGTCTAAGTCCTAGGAAAGCCAAGTCTGTTACAAAAGCCATCATGCTATGTCAACCTATTACAATTTCCCCGAGGGATATGAACAAGCAATCATTTTGAATAAGGGACAAAATTGGCCTGCATGGACTTTTGAAATTCTGAACTTCTGATAGTGAACAATTGACCTGTTCATTCTTCGATGGCTCAGCTGAACAGTCCCACTAAGTACAACTTAGGTGGTAACACTCACTAAATAATTTATAAAGTGAGAAAATGGGACAAAGGGAAGTTGAAGAGTCACAAGAGTGAAAAAGAGTTATAAAAGTGAGAAAGCCCACTCTCTCATTCATTCTTGTCATTCTGCATTTTCTAAACTTAAGAGCTCTTGAGCCTAATTAGCTTCTCTTGGACAAAACCCTAGGAGGAGGAGAATAGTTTCGGTAGTGAGAAAAACCCACCCTAGTTATTGAAGGAGAAATCACTCAGATTTCTGATAAGTTCTTCATTGTCGTCAAATATTACCAAGTGTTTGTTTCCAGATTTCAAGAGTTGTGGTTTTCAGGCACTAGAAGAGGGGGCGCATTGGTGGACTTGGAAACTCAAGAAGAGGACACATTGTTTCCTTGGGTTTCTCTGCTAGAGGAGGCGCATCTGCAGCTAGTTGGGTCACAAGGAAAGGTCTACTACTGTAAAAGAATATTAACCCAGCGACTGTATATCTGAGATATCACAGAGGGCACACCACAGCCATCTTGTGGAGTCCAAAAGGGAAGAATAGTTTCAGTGTTTAATACTGTGGGAAATTGCTGCTGGCTGCTACAGCAGAAATAGTGAGCTTCTAAGGAGTTTTCAACTTGTCCAAATCGTGGGAATTATAGTTTCATCTTGCTGATCCAAATACCGAGTACATTTACTCTGTGGTTACTCTTCCACTGCTGGGCATGTTGTTTTGGCTATAATCTATCTCTTTAACAGTATCCCTCTTCAGATGTTTTCCGTAGATTGACTGCTAAAGGTTTTTGAGGCAATATTGAAGTTGATCATGGTGGGAAAAGAACATATGCGCTGCTACAGGAGTTCATTGGATTCACTTTCCAGTGGTCATTTTGAGCAGATTTGATCTTTTCAAAGCACAAGCTCCCAGACGTCTGCTACAGCACTAGAACAGCATCAATTTTGTTGATAAAAGATTGTCTATCAGATCTGCTCATTTAGCACTTCCAGGCACGTAATTACAGTCCTTTCTATGAAATATTCAGATCTGAATGTGTTTCTTGAAGTGTGGTCATTAGTGTTGACTTGATATTTGTTGTGCCAAAATATTATCTATGGTGAATGTCACATACCTTCCACATGAAAATATTCAACGCTAAACCAGTAGAAATCAGATCTACAAGCTTTTAAATCCACAGAGCATCTACAGTAGTAAACAATGAAGTGTTTGAGAAAACTTTGAGACTGATTTGATTCACTGTAAGCTACAGCAGTCCTTGTGGGTAGAGTGTTAAGTGTCCATAATCAGCTTGGGACAGACTTCTAACTCGCAGCAGTAGGTTAACTGAGTTCATAAGTGTTGACAAAATCCTTAACCAGACTGCTAGACTTTGGGAAAATTTGTTCAGTTTGGATAGGGGATCTTACAAAAGCATACAATGAAACCGAGGTGACTAGACTCACTCCCAGTCAGTGTGAGGTGGCGTGGCAAGTGTTTGATGTACTTTTTCAATTATAATGCCATGCTCTTTTAATCAATTCGTAATCAACTGCAGAATATCATCCTGTTATAGTGTAAGTACTTTGGGAGTTACAATGGCATATCATTTAATGCCCTTTCTGTTGACATGGCATCAATCTTTTAATCTGATTGCTGGAGCATGCAGCTTTTCCTACATGAAATTACTCATCTAAATCAACTTAAATTTTTCAGACTAGTTAAACTAATAAAAGTGTACAAAACCATGCAATAACCTAAAAGAACATGTCTCTGATAATGAACCAACATCATCATTTAAACTTTACTGTTAATGACAAGTTACATTCAACATTATGTGAAATAAGATACAAACTTTTCAAACAATTTTCTATGATACTTCAAGAAAGGAACTGTTGCACTAAGTTCTACCTTTTCCTTCTCAAGTTCTTGCTTTATTTTGGCAAGTTCTAACTCCTTTGTATGCTAGCACAGATGATACAGAACCAACAAACAAGGCAAAAGCAATTCTGATGTCAGTCTCTTGCAAGAACAGGCTCAATCATAATTCAAAGGGAAACATGAATGCAGATATGGATCTGCAAAGGACCCTACCAAAATAGATTTGAAATGATGAAGCTCCATCATTGTATGCTTGATTCCAGCAGACTGTATTGCCAATGCTTATTTTCAGCATGAGTAAATATATAATGCACTAAGACATTAATGATTCATTGAAATATCCCTAATCAGATCAATGAACAGTTCTATGCATCCCATGGGACAAACTGAACTTACATGTGTCGATAAATCAAAACATCATTAAAATATTGTTAATATAAATTTCATTGAAGACTAACTGACCTCAAGTGAAAGCCGATTACCTCAGGAAGTTTATCAACATTGAACTGGGAATGGTCATTGATTTTCCTATCAAAGGATCTGGGAGATGTTTCCCTGCATAAGGCAAATTTTCCACCATGAGTAAGCCAGAAATTTATAAAAAAAAAGACCATTACAGTATCCTATATGAGTCCAGAGAGAAAAAAATTAAAAACTATATATATCTTACAATAATTTGTTTACCTACTCATACAAGTATTCAAAGTTTCAAACCTTAAGCCCAAGAGGATGACTCAACCACTTGTTGCCAATGTTGCTAGGCATTTAGCTATTTCGCCTTGTTCGACTCCCCATGGGTGAAATGCACTAGTCTAGACTATATGTCAGGAGGTTTACTAGGGATGCCATCCACGAATGTGGAGAAGCATCCCTTGGGTTCCCTGTGACGTTTCCCTTGGAAAAAAAGTATTCAAAACTTATAATGTGTGCATACTTTCGAGAAAGAAGATCGAAAAATAAAGAAGCACCAAATTGTAATACATCTAGGGTACATTACCACTATTGACCATAGTTTTAAAAACCGTTCAACGTGGAACCGGCTGCGTTGACCAGTTTAAACATCATCGGCCTCGAACCGGGACGAAACTTGACCCAAAGGCTAGTTCGGTACCGAAACAGCCTGAACCAATCAAGTCCATAAAAAACCGGTCGGTTCGGTCTCTCTATAGCCCCTGCACGGTGTCAAAGAGGAAGAAATTACATTTTCTAAGAAAAAACCTAAAAAAACTAAATCCTTACACTCCTAAACCCTAAGAACAAACTACAAATAAGCCCCCCCCTCCCATTTTTCTCACACTTCATTTATTTATCATTTGTGCAGTACAACTTCCGACTAAGGCACAACCAATTGCAAAACAAAAGACCTGATTGATCATTTGATGAGTTTGATGATTGGCCATTGATCATGTTTTTTGGAATATAGAGGCCATTTAGATAATAGAGCCTCATTAATATTGTATTTTGTTTCAAAATCTGAGATGTAGTGCACTCGGTGCCATTTTGATATATTGAGTCTTGACTCTTGAGTCCTTGACCCATACATGGTATATATATATATATATATATATATATATAGTCTTTGCATATTTTGTCTCTAATGGTTTGGAATCTATAATCTATATTTTTATTAAAATTGTAATATTTTATGTATTTTTAGTAGTACAAGTCATTAAATTAAAACCAGTACGAGTCATTGCCGAGTCCGAGTCCAAGCCAAGTTGGTCCTCGACTGTTTCCGAGTCCGAGTCCGAGTTTTAAAACATTGTATTACCAACTAGGTTGCACTAAGTTGTACTTTTAAGTGAGCCGCCAAAGATGAACAATTACTTGGTCATGATAGTGATTATTTGGTTCTCCTTCTTTATCTATGCCTTCTTGAGGTAATGATGACAAGGTTCTAATAAGTTCCCCTTCTATATCGATATCAAGGTCATAATCTTGAAGGGTTGGCATTTCCTCATCATCATTCTCTTGCATCGAAGGGTCATTCAAACGCAAATCCACTGTTGGATCGGGAGAGGAGGAATCAATTTGAAAAGGAAAATCGTTAGTTATCTCATTATGGTTATCCTCATCATCTTTATCAGATTGATCCTCAACAATAAAATCATTATTTGGCTGCATGGATTCATCAATGTTTTTACCCCACTCTTCTCTTAATAACTTAGTGAACATGTTGTAGCCAGTGATGGATCATGGTGCTAATGTATATAACAAAAAATCGGCCTTGCCTCCTAAAGATTCACCTAGGGCTTGCATATAGACATCTTCATGCTCTGCACCCAAGGATTCCATATAACACCAAAAAGCATCAAAGTGACTTTCAATTGATTCGATTGAATTTGCAAAGAAACGAGGCAACCCTTCACTGTCCTTTTTGGGCATAGGATGAGGTGCCCCATATACTTCAGAGAAGTCAAGACGAGATAGAAGTTGCATTTTAAGTTTGGTTGGATTTTCCTTGATTTCTTTGAAATATTGGAGGAATAAATTCGAGTTCATTGTGATTTATGGGATGGGTTCGCTTCTCAGTGGAGTCGCGTTGTGGAGTTGCCAGGTGAATGAATTGTCGTGTTCACCAACAGATAATGTCGTAGGAGAAGTGAGTGAAATTCATGCAGTGATTGTAAATATTTAAACATATAAAACGCAATCATTGAAATTAGACTGGATGTGATATGAATGATAAAAGATGTAAGTACATTCACAGACACCGAAGATAAAATAGATGAACCAAGGTAAACCTCTACCTCTCTGGCAACGACGCCAAAAATGTTATCATGAATCTTGTAGTTGCCCATAAGGTGATCCTATTCAGGACGACAGAGGAGAGGCAACTAAAGTCGCGACCTACGATATCCAACACCTCTGAAGGAACTTAGATGTCACACTAGTCAAGGATATCGGCACTTCGGACTTAGTGAAAATACTAAGCCGAGGGGGCGTCCCTATGACCAAGATAGCCCTAAAATAAGGAAAATGAGTAGATGACCCAAGGAAACTTGGTGGAATCTTTTCGTGGGATAGTTAATTAGAGTTTAAAACAATTACTAAGAGATTTCGAGCATCTAGGTGAAAGGCCCCAATTTTACCCTAGGGTTTTAAGCAGAAAAATGAGATCTAGGGAAAAATGGTGAAATTAAACGAAATTGGATACTCAAATTTATTGTTGGATATAAGATTAAGCAAATGAAAGCGAAAACAACAATACCCAGTTCGCGGTTTCTGAAATACCCACTCCTCCCAAGGAGGGTGTCTTCCCCTAAGAAGCAAACCAATGCTTAAGGTGGGAAAATGGAGTCTGATGATCATGAAAATTTAAACTAAGGGGTTTTAATTTATCTCTAAGGTGGGTTTTAAGTTTTAAATCCAATCGCAAACCAGATCCTATAAATCTAAAAATCGAGGGTTTTAAAATAAGAGTTTCACCAAAGAATTTTATAACTAATCAAATAGAAATTTAAAACAAGAGATTATGAGTAGATCTTACCTGGAAAATATTGTATATGCCTTGCAAATGATGATTTATCTTGTCTCGATCAATTTGAAGCAATTTTGACGAAATACCAAGTTGAAACGATTTGCCCAAGTGAGGGAGTGCGCCCCTCTTCCCTACACAACCAAACTACTAAAAGTGAGATTTGCTTTGCATGAAAAAGACACTGGAAATGCAAGAAAACCGGAGTGCATATCAAAGATCAAAGATAATATTGAAAAACCCCATAATTATGAAAACGTTTTTAAGAGAAACGAGTTAGGAGATCCACAAAAACGCCCCAAGAGAAAACACCCTCCTGCATGCAAATGCTATCTTCCAAAAAATATTTGACACCTCGGAAAAATATTTCAAATGCTAAGCAAGATAAACTTTTCAATCATAGATAAGAACATCCCAAAAAGAAAATCCAAGAATTTCTGCAAAAATCTCTTTATTCAAATATCCAAAGCCAAGACTGCAAAATTTCCCGATGGGATACAATGAGGAGGGTCTCTCCTTTATATAGCTTTTGCGAGACACAAACCCTAACTTACTTTTCAACCAAATATTGAGATTATAATATCATCAACGGTGGAGATTACTTTCACATGGATCAAGATGACTGTTATCACATATATAGTAGCTGGGATACCATATTCTATTTTTTGGATTTCAATACATTTTCAGCTAGTTCCCCTACATATGAGATGCTGAGATGAGCATCTATGATGGATTATGATTTTATTGATGGGCTATAGTACTATCCCATGCCATGACTGAGTCTTAGGACACTCGGATTCGAAGACTGATGTAGTTATTTTATCTATTTACAGAGCAGTTATTGTTGCCCAGAGTTGTATCTGTGTTTTCTCATTGGACTGATGTTAGTTCAAATGGATTATTTACATGTTTATGACTTAGCTTATATCATCTTGTGTTATGGTTATCATGTGCTCTTATACTCATTCGTGTGACATGTATTAGCATTTAGTGTCATGATTTGGCGGTCATATAAATATGTGGACTTGGATGTATTGATATTATGTATTGATGTCCCTACTCAGGCCTAGAAATTCTTGATCTATACTCATTGGTTTTACCCTCCTTAGGGAAAATAGAGGTAGTCATTCTCACCATACTTTGGCTAGCTAGTGTTGGTTTCATTATTCATTGTCTCCACCCATCCATTACCTTCCAGTTATGTTCTCAACCCGACCTACTACTTGACTTATGGCATGAAGGACCTTTCCCCACTAAAGCCTTTGTTAGACAAGCCTCCCTGTTATTTGTGTCTCGGCTCTAAGTTACCTAGGTTGTGTTGGCTAACCTGAAACAAGTAGTGTTGCCATCAATACAATGTATTTGGAAATGAAATGAATATCTTATGAAAAAACCCATTCATGAAAAGTAGTGTTTCTAAACATACGTGAATGCAAGGCTAAGCCTAATGGAATTGGCTTTGAAGTACAATGAAAAGAATATCTTAATACATTCATGAAAAGTAGTGGTTTTCAACATACATGAATGCATAAAGCCTAAATAATGAAAATCCGTGTAATAAAAACATGGACCAAGGCTATGGAAAATCAAAGGCCGAAAAAGCAATGGTTCCTAAAAGTTATATCTAAGGACTGTTGGCTTACTTGTATTGGTTTGGATTGTGAGCATTTGTTAAGGTGAATAAGCACCTTTGAAGTAACTCACCCATTGGTGAGACACTGCCATCCCTTGTGTTGTTGCTTGTCCATCATATGCTAGAGTGAGTAGTCGCTTTCCATATCCGAAGTGTCACAATGTCGAATTGGTGGTTATCCTTTGCCCTCGCCTTCTGAATTTTTAGCCTTCACCCTTCACTAGCAAATTGATTACAACTATGAAGTGAGTATGATCTTGAAAGTCTGGACTGAGTTATAGTTAATAAATGTAAACCTTATATATTTGGTTGATAGATCGCCAGTGAAATGAATGCTACTTGTTATGATTATTACTTGAATGATTTGTAGAGCATGTCTTGATCTCTAAACACTTGCAGCGGATGGATGTCATCCTGTGTTATATTATATGGTCATTGACAGATTATTATGTTGTCAATCTGGGTATATTCGATATTGTAGATAATCATGCAGATACCTATAAAGTGTATGAGCATACACCTTAGATGGATTTGGACTCTATGAGTCCAGTGAGACAGCTTGTTTTCAGTTCCGGGCACTTGTAGAAATGATTAGGCTCAGTTTACCCTTCTGGTGCAGTTTTACTATACTGGATGGCCTGTCTGAGTAAGGAGATGATCTTCTTGGATCTCCTAGGGCGTTGTATGAGGAAGGCAGTGTCCAACCACTTGATTGTACCATATTAACCCCCCTCCCAAAGAGCCTGGTGGGCTCAATTGGTTAACGCAGGAACCCTAGGGGTCAGTTTTTGGCATATCACGTTTCCTAAGGCAGATAAAAAATAATTAAAATGGCTACTGAAGAATTTGATTTGGGCTACTGAGGAAGGAAATGCCATGGGATGAGTTCTGATGATGAGGTGATGTCTTCCACTTCTTCTCCAACAGTTGTAGAACTTGGATGGGCCCACATCTATTTTTTTGGGCATATTATATTATTTTCTGGAGCTTTTGGAGGCTCACGGTTTCCTCAAGGAGGCACAATTTTACAGTTAAAAATTTATATTATTTTTAGTGTGCCATGGGGACACCCAGAGGGAGTTAGTTAACACTCCTTGGACCCACCATGTACTTCATTTATTTTTTGTTGAGTGGGATCCCCTCTCCTAGGGTGATTTAGTCCACTTTTATATTATATTATTGTATTGATCCATGTATTGTATGTTGAGCTCATCTCAACCATTGATTAGAATATTTGTATCTTTTAATCTTAGCCACCCATTTGAAAAGTGGTTAGGATTTTGGTTCTCTCATTCATATTTAAAGGAGAGAGCTTCTCATTTGTAGGGGGTCTTTTGCTCTTGGATCTAGATAATAGAAAAAAAATTATTGTGGAAATTCTTGGATCTCCTTTGCATCTGGTGTTCTTATAAGGTGATTGGAAAATCTTTTGCTTCCTAGCATTTGGGTATTCGTGGTGAGATCTATATATTTTTTGGTAAAACATTTTCTTGTCTACAAGAGGGCGACTTCAACTTGGGCATTTTTTGCAGGGCTTCCTCAACTCGCTTGGCTTGGATGCGTTTTGTATCAGGGGGTTTTCAATAGCATCAATGCGATCAATGATTTCATCTTGCTATTTTTCTGTAGCAATTGTTTTTTTCCTCATGATGCAACAAATCTGATATGGTTGACGTTTGTTGTGCAGGAGAGAGGTCGCATTCGCTTCTTGGGGCAAAACGTTGGGCATAGAACTCACTCAAATTTTCTCAAATTGATCGGGATAGCAGGGATCATCATCATCAAGGCATCTACAAGGTTTTCCAGGTAAGATCTACAGGTTACTACTCTTCCAGATCTCAATCCATTGGCACCTGTATTTCCATTTTCATCTTAAAACCCTAAACATTAAAAAACCAAAAAATATTATGGCTCAATCCGCTTGAGTTCTCGGCAAACCATTTCTGGGTTTTGTAGATCAGGTCATGCCCTAAGTGGGTCTTCCTCAACGCTGAGCTAGAAGTGACTTTGTTGCCCTAGATCTAAAAAACACTAATCCTCAAACCCTAGTGCTACCCTCCATGTTGCCGTCTTTTCTCAAAATTTGATCTTTTCCAGCAAAACCACTTTTTCGGTTTGTAGATTGGGTCTGAACCCAGGTGGGTCTTCTTCAACGTTGGGCAGAAAGTGACTCCATTGCCCTAGATCTAAAAGACACTAATCTCCAACCCTAGCGCTACCCCCTCTTTTGCCTTTTTCCCTTGCATTTTGACCTTCTCCCGTTGACTCGAATGCCTTGACATTGTCATACCTTCCTCCGAGTCTAGCCCTTGGTACTAGATAGCCCCAATCCCGTTCTCACCTGTTCTGCATTGGTCACGTTTCCCAAGGCAGTGGATATCTCCATCTCTTGCTACTACCTTAACCCCGGATCTAGTATTTACCTCATAGGTCATCCGTGTCCCAACTTGGATCAAATCTCATATCTCCTAAACCCTGATCCAAAGCCTTGGTTCACCTAGTGACGCCGTCCATAGATCTAGGGTTTCCGTCACCTTACACCTGACGTACCTCAAGTCCATTTGATTTGATCTGGTGTCTAGGTCTGATCTCTCCTGTCGGGAGTAGATCTGGGTCTCCCCCATTGTTGTCTTGGGCTAAGATAACATAAAGTGAAGACTGCCTCGATTGGCGTGACAACCATCCATTTGGGAGTCGAGGCAATCTTGGTTCCACCTCCTTAGTTGCTTGTCCCTCTACCGTCCATCCTAAATCCATCTCACATAGGCAACTACAAGGTTGGTGATAACAATGACAGAGTCAAGAGAGGGGTGAATTACCTCATAAAGCCCATTTTTTACAACATGATAAATCATTATTTTTGCAAGTTTGACACTTAGGGGACATGGGGGGGTCATTAGGGGGTCCCCCCATACATATTTCTAAAGATGCAACCTGATTTATACACTTTTATTTTGGCCCTTCTGTCCAATTTCACCCTATGGGAGACGTTCTCTCTATGAGAGCCCAAAAAATAATCTGGAACATCAAACTAGATGAAACTAGTATAGATATGTTCGTAGAGCCATAATAAATCATCTAGAAGCATTCCCTTGCCATTTCCTTGACCACACAAGCCAAATCGATTTCCTCAGTGATTTTCCTAGTTCATTTTTTAATGGTACATCCTCTGAAAATAATAAAAAACATCATAACTTCATTCAGGCTGAGAACTAAGGCAAACTGACTGCACTGGATGATCTGGAGACATAGAAGATTGGTATATGTGACTACTCATACCCCTTGGAACACTGCAATTCTCTAGGAGAACCAAACATACTGCCATCTGTAATAAAATTTGATCATTTGGCCAATTATAAAGTGATAATAATCACTTTTCAGGAGAACCGTGGCCAAACTCTCAAAACTGAAACTGTAGTATTGGTCCTGGGCATGTTTGGAACAAATATAGACTATGCTGTTTTTTGAGTCATTGCCTTGGGAATCGTGCTTGACTTGGTCAACTAGGTTGACCAGGTTGAAGTACCCAAACTGAAGGTGAGATACTGCATCAATATGATCCTGTAAGCATCCAAGGTAAGAAATGCTCCAGTGGTGTATATCAAAACCAAACTTAATCAATGTTATTTGTAATCATGGTGACAACAATAATAATAATAGAAGATATACCTGTGCTTCTGAAGAATCTTGAAACTTCCTAGAAGTCTGCTTGTTCATGTCGTACTTACAAAGTGTAAACAAGTGGAAAACAAAGGCTAAGGCAAAGGGTAATGACTTTTGACCGATTTTGACTCTGTGATCTCTCCGAATGATGACAAATACACACAACCACAACAACATATGCATGACAGATAAACAATAGGGAATGGTGGTGTCTCGCAAGTGGATGAGCTGATCTGAAAAGGGTCCATTCAACTTTAACAACATGTCTACGACTCACATCCAAGCCAAGAATCAAACTTCGTGAGGATCTTTTCTAGGACCCTTGCGTTGAGTACACAAGAAACTGTAGTGAAGAGATCCTCGAGGACACTTAGAATTAGTTGTCCCGTACTCCATCTCACATCAAAACCCGCAGGCTCCGTGAGAAATTAATCATTACATTTTAGATAAGATGGCCAATAGTCTTTAGATTTTGCATTTGTTTATCCACTGCTTTATTTATATTTTGCCTTTCATATTTCATTTCATAGCCCTCTTTGAGTTGTCTCTAAAGACACAGTTTGCAACTTTATTTATGGGCTTGCATTTCATAATATATAACATATGACACATAATGCATGTAATGATGGTAGACATATTGCTTCAAGTTTTAGCTGACAACTCTTCGGGCAACTAGGGGGAATATCCACAGTCAGGACCAAACATTGGGGGCAACCGACCAGAGAGGTCAAGGCTTCAAAACCAAACTCGCCTAAGCTCAAGAACCAACACTAGCAGGTTCTCCTGGCCCAGAAGGATCAAGGCGTCAGCAAGTTTTGTTGCACAACTCAGAGCCGAGACACAGAACAACATGGGATCCATCATGCTTGGAGGTCAAAGAGGGGAAAATATCTTCAATCTCATAGGTCTCAAACAGTCTAAGTCATGGGATAAAATCAATGGATGATACTAAATGGATGGGGACAAGTGATACATGGAACCAACCTAGCATTAAGGTTTATTATGTGTATGAGCATGGCATGAGCAACAGTATTCACATTAAGTTCCTCAATTAGTCATAACACAAGTTCAAGCATTAGTACATATAAGCATAGGTCAACATAATCATCCTAACATGACAAGCATAGGTGTTTGGCATACATCATAGAGCAAAATCAAACCAAAGAGGCATATACCTGATCTCACCATATATACTTGTCTCCAACTGATAAGGCCCCTCTGCAACTGTGTGTACCGCAACTGATCTGCTGAAATGAACTAGGTCATCACTGAAATCATCTCAATGGACTCTAAGATCTTAGTCCTGGCAAGGAAATACTCTGTATTTGTTGTTGAACAAAGGATCTGAATGACTCATGCTAAAAAAATGATCCATGTTGTATCCCCATCAATAAGTATGGCTTAGAGGAAAAGAGAAAATCTAAAAGTTGCATCATGGTAGCCCAACTACAATATATGTGATAACAAGTCTTTTCCAAGCCCTAATTTGGAATTTTTTGTAAAAAATTGTTTCTTGTGGAATTTTTTATCAATGATTCAAGCCTATTAGGGTTTGAACATTATTGAAGAACATTCATCTCATATTTTTGAGATTGAAAAACTCGGTCATCTCATTCATGGGATGAATTAATAATGCTTTTGGGGGTTTTGTCCTTTAAAGGTTTCCCCGTGAAAAACATATTGTGTTTTTTGTGTTGATGTATGTTTATCTACTGCACTTGTCTTTTGTTATCTATCTTACAGTCTGCAAAATTAAAGAATATATGCAAACTCTAAAATTCAACATGGTCGTCTTGGTGGTCAAGCCTTAGGAGGTTATTAAAGTTCACGTGTCAATGTATATGAACGTGCTAGACATTATAATTGAGTGAAATGGATGTGTGCTAGGTCCCCCTAGGTTTTTTTTTTTTAATTTCCATGAAAATCATTTTTCCCGCAATCTGAGGCCATTTTTTAATGGTTTAACTAAAAAAATTGTAGAAGCCATAAAAGCTTGATCCGGAGGAAGAATTTGGCGTGGGGATGCTCGTTTTCACACTCAGAGTGTCCTCTTTACTCTAGGACCCACTTTTCATATGCTTCGGGTGATTAAATTTTCATGTAGAGCCATTTTTCGCTAAGAGGGAATCAAAACGTCAAAATAATCCTAATGATCCGACAAATTGACAAAAGGACAAAGTTATAAAAATTCAAAAAGATTTAATTAAACATATGGGGAAAAGATGGCAAGTGTGTCCCTCGTGATGGGCAACTTCATCCAAATATAAAAGCGTCATTCTCAAATGGGATTTGGAGTGTAACGAATGACCATGGCTTGGAGAATGTGCCATCTTTTGGAGCTTGACGTCATGGACATGTTGGCAAACGAAACTCAAGTTTGGAAGTGACTTGATTGGCATAGTGTGAGTTATTCAATATGGTGAATTCAATTAAAGTGTGATTGGAGTAGTTACGACTCACGTGGGAACCATTTGTGAGAGGTGGTGAGTAATGATGTACCCCTCTCTTTATCCTCACGGCTTGGCTATGTGTCACATTGTGAATGGTTTGGTGGAGGCTCCATTTGAGAGGTGGAGCCTACCTCTCTAGTCCCACTCCACATCAACTCAATCAAGATCCACTTATTTCTCCATAACTCAACTTCAACTCCCACTCATGGATGCAACACCCCTGGGCTGGCTTTCTCTATATAAACAAGGCACTTTCTCATTGTTTTGCATCTGAAGGTAGAACCTCTGCTTGCACTCATTGTAATACTTTTCTAAGTATTGTCAATAAAAGGATTTGGAGGCAATTTATGTGTGGGGTCTATGGATGTTTGGATGGAGTTTGCTCTTAAATATTTTGGTAATCTGCATTGTTTTTCTTTTATGCTTGCACATGTTTGGGATCAGCTTGTCTTCATAGGAAATTTATATTTCAGTAAGAATAAGAAGTAATTCTTGATAAGTTATTTTTTTATTGTAGGTTGTGAGAGACTACTTGATAATATACGGTATCTAGTTTGAATTTACGTTTGCTAAGTAGGCCCTTATCAAATTACACAGGTAATTTTAATCCCCTTTGCAAGTGTTGAAAGTTCTTTGCAGGAAATCTAAGATGGAATATTGATGAGCGAATGGGCTCTACCTTTTCTTCAGTAACTTTCAAAATAAGAGAAGCATTATCCCTCTGATCTCACTGAAAGATAATGTGTTTTCTCTCCTTTTACTTTCTTGCTCAACCTTGGTTCCTCAACTTTTGATCCACAAGTCTTAAAGAAAAACATTTGTTCCAAATTCCTTTTTGTTCTTAGATCTATATTTTTAAGTCGTATAAAGAGTAGATCTAAGTTCCCAAAGTCTAGATTTCTAGTGTTCTTTAGATTTCAAATCTAAGATCAAGATCTAGCACTCTTCTTGTAGGTTTAAAGTTTAAAACTAAAGTACTTTATTAAGAGAATGTTTTGAGCTTTAAATCATTTATCTAGCATTTAGTGCTTTCTTGTTTGCTTTCCATTCTTTTAAAGAGGCAAGCAAAGATCCTAAGAGGACAAATTCTCTAGCTTGTCTCACTTAATTAAATTTTACAATTTTTATTCATAGTTTAACTTCAAAACATTTAGTATTTTTTGGAGGTTGTTCAAAGACACTCTTAAAGTGTCTTCGAGTATCTTTTGCATTTGATAGCTAGCTGGTTTTTGCAGGTTTAACAAAAACGAGAATGAAACTCTGGTCGTTTTGTGAGAAAATGGACCATTAAGAGCTCAATAGAGTTCCCCTTTCACCAGAAAGTATTTTTCTATCAAGTTGTAAGCCTTTGGATCCGAATTATAAGGACCAAAGTGCACTTTGATAAAGTTAGTGCAGCTGCGAGACCTATTCTCAGGGAGGATGGTACCCTAGTCAGTTAACTAGGGAAAAGTAAGATCCTAGAAGGTACCCTAGGGCCCCCAACAGTCTCCTAGGGTTCTTGGTCTGGGACATGTTGAATTATTATAACTTCGAAGAATATTCTAAATGTATTTTATTGGTCCACGATGTTCCTATTGGGAGAATCATTTCTATTTCTTTGTACCCCGATGTTCCTATCGGGAGAATTACTAAGAGTCATGAGGAAGTCTCCTTCGTTGTAAGTCGGGTCATTAGTACCCTCCGGAATATATTATTATATCAGTGTTCCACGGAAACTCGCCCCCCAGGGTCGGGGGCTCGCCCCCCTCGCTCCCCACGCCCCGGGGGCTTGGGGGTTCCTCCAGAAATGTTTCCTCACGCCCCCAAAAAAGCGAAACTTCCGGAAACGCAGGAGGGGGCGCGTCCCCTGTTCTGCAGCGCGCTCCGGTGAAGGGGGGCTCCCAGACGCCCCCCCGTCCCCTCCTGAAACTGGGGGGCTCCCAGACGCCCCCCCGTCCCCTCCTAAAACTGGGGGGCTTCCAGACGCCCCCTCCTGAAACTGGGGGGCTCCCAGACGCCCCCCTCCCACTTTTAGTAGTTTACATGAGATGAATCATTGAACTTTTATTGCTGGGATTTAATCATTTATAATATTATTTTTTATTAAGACTTGGACGCCCCCCCGCCCCCTCGTCCCCCCTGAATTTCTCTAAAATTTGGGGGTGGTCTCCACACGTCCCCACTGTGCGTTTTCCCGCTCCCGCGCCCCCGCGTCCCAGAAACTTGGGGGAACATTGTATTCAAGTTTGATGTTGTATGGGAAGATTGTATTCAAGAGGAGACTAGAGTGGCAAACAGAGAAGCTCTACTGAAGGAAGATGATCAAGCCCTAGCCACTCATACCAAAAGAAGAAGAAGTCAACCTAACATCAAGAAGAGAAACCACAAGCAGTCTCAACCTCCCAGAAGAATCTAAAGAAGAGAAAGTCCTCCAAGTAAGGACTACTCGGGCTTTCAATGTTTTCATTGTGATAAGATAGGACACATTGCCAGAAATTGTCCTATGAAGAGACAAGAATATAAGAAGAGGATTAACAACAACAGAAGACATCATGCTCATCCAACTGAAGATAAGGATGAAGACGAAGAAGAGGAAGGACCTTCAAGAAAGCAAGCAAGAGAAGAGGATGCAGAAGTGTATGTACTATTCTCTGCACTCTCTCGATCTATAACACCTGGAGAGGACACTTGGCTTATTGATAGTGGTGCTTCAAAGCACATGACGGGACAAAAGAAAACTCTGTCAAAACTTGAAGAAAAGTTATTATATTAAGTTAGCCCAATTATGTCTACTCAAGCCTACATAACTGAGTTAAGTTTACTTGAGCCTACATAACTGGGTTAAATGTCAAGTGAATGAAAGAATATAAATAGAGTGAGGCGCCTCTCATTTGAGACACACTCACTCACTTGTGTAGCGCTTAAGAGAGAGAGAGAAAGAGTTGTCGCTGGAGGAGGAGGAGGATTAGTTTTGGGTTTTACCTTTTATCTTTTGGGGCATCTATATTGAGGAAGCTTTTGCTAGGTTTTTCCCATTAGGGTTTTCCTAGGATAAATCTGTGTTGTTCTTGTGATACTGTTTCTTTCAGTGATCCTGTCTATATGCTTTTATGAAATTGAAATTAAATGCTGATAATCTAGCTTAGCATATGGAATTCTAACAGGACCAAGCAGGTTGATGCCATGGAAAAGCCCCTAGGTTGATCCATGTTGGCTAGGACCCCTATGTGCCTCTAGGGTATTCTGGTTTGGGACCCGGGACACGATGCCCAAGTAGATCCTGCAAGTAGAGGCAGAGACATTCCTGGTCTGGGACCAGGCAGACTCTTGGTCTGGGACCAAGCAGGTCCTGTAGGTGGTTGATCAACTTTCAGTCTGGGACTGAAGCTCAACTTAGTACTGAGGGCCATTCTCTGGGAGAATGGAGGCACTTGGTCAGTTACCAGGAATTTGATTCAATCTAGGATTGAAGCTCAACTTAGTACCAAGGGCCATTCTCTGGGAGAATGGAGGCACCTGGTCAGTTACCAAGAACGTGATTCAGTCTGAGACTGAAACTCAGCCTATGGCTGAGAGCCATTCTTTTAAGAATGGAGGATCTTGGTCATTTAACCAAGATAATGATGTGTGATGTCCTCTCTCCTAATCGGTTACTGCTAGATTGTTTCTCAAGGGACTGGCCACCCCTTGATTATGTCACTAGCACCCAACCCTTAGGAGCAGTATTCAGGACTAAAGGATCAAACGATCCGGTTTGGATCTTCCCCTTCTACAGTGATGATAAAATATATGAAACAATGTACCTTGAGAGAGAGAAAAGAATAGAGTCCTTGGTCTTGTTGGTCCTATAGGTAAAGAGTAAATGTTGGTCCACCTTGATCTTGTGGGTATGTGGGTTGTTTTATTGTGACTCCCTTTAGTTGACTCTTGGTCCTTTATCTTACTAGGTCCTAGCACCTTTTTCTTGTGTGTGTACCTTTGTTATGATTACTCTTACCTTATGGGTTTTATTTGTGTGGTGCATTATCCTAATGGCATTTAATTTATGAAAGGAAAATTGGACCACTTATTATTTATGGTTTATTATAAAACCATTGGACCTTTTATTATTTTATCTTTTGACAATTTTTTTATTTACACCATTTTACCTTGTGGTTTTATTTCATAATCTTTAGACAATTTATTTTATGGTTTTATTTTGGACCACTTTATTTTATCTTTTCCTAAAGTCAACCTAATGTATTTTGTGATGTTTTATTTAACACACTAACCTTATAAAAGCAAAGGTGATCCCACAAAGTGAAATTGTACTGTGTGGTTGACTGCTTCTATTCACAACCCCTCCTGCTGTTTATCGTGGTTGGGTTTCTCTGCTGCTCCTGGCATAACCGTGTATCACTCTACGTGATTCCACGAGCGTGACTAGGTATCTATCTCCGCTAGCGTGTTTGATCGATTGCACGCCCATTCTCTTCCTCTCCACTGCTCTCCTCCAGCGTGACTACTCTTCACGAGTTCCGCATGACTTTGGATCACTGCTCAGCATGCCTTACCTGCTGCTCCCGTGCGACCGTGACCCTTCTGCACCTCCGTCACTTGTTCTCTACCCTAACGTGGTTGTGTCTCTTTCTTCCGCACTCATGTGACTTTACACCCGCGTGACTGTATCATTTACACCTGTGAATTGGTCTTCCATGGCTCAGCGTGACTGTGTGTCACTACTCCTTGTGTGACTGCGAGTTGGTCTGCCTCGACTTAGCATAAATGTTCCTTGCATGACTGCGAGTTGGTGTGTTACAGCTTAGCGTGACTTCATACCTGTTGTGCATGATTGTATGTAACTTGAGTTTATCGTTCATGTGTGGACTGGTTTTTCCCCAACGTGACCATGAGTGTGGACTGTGGACTATTTTTCACCAGCGTGACCATGGGTGTGGACTGTTTTCCCTGCGTGACCTTGAGTGTGATCTGTGGATTGTTTTCCTGGCATGATATTGAGTGTGGCATGTGGATTGTTTTCCCAGCGTGATCTTGAGTATGGAATGTGGATTGTTTTCCCAACGTGATCTTGAGTATGGACTGTGGATTGTTTTCCCAACGTGATATTGAGTGTGGTTTGTCGATTGTTTTCCCAACGTAATTTTGAGTCTGGACTGTGGGTTGTTTTTCCAACATGACCATGTGTCTCCTACTTAGCATGACTGTGCATGAGTATCACTGTGTGTCTCTGCACAGTGTGATAGCACTCTTACCCAGCATATGTGTCCTTTGACAGCGTGACTGTACTGCGTATGACTGTGTTGATAAAGTCTGAGTATTTGATTAAAGTGTCTCTTCCCGTTGACTAAGTTTCTGAGGTCTGTATCCTTCTGCTTTAACTCTCTCTTTCTCAAGGTACAACATTTGTTTACTCAGTTGACTTGTTCCTTCGGTGACAAGATCAACCTAAAGTATCTGAGTATAAGGCTGATTCAAATAATGGTTATGATTCTTTACTGTTGATATCTCCTGTACATTATTTTATCATGTTGTTACTGTACATGGCATTTGATGAATCTCGAGGACCAACTTTAACGCAGTGACTAATGGAGCGTAAAGTTGAAAGAGATGAAAATTATGTTAATTCTTATTGCAGTTTAGATTGATTTGAGCAATATTATTCTAAATCTTGTTTCATATTTCTATTCATGCATTAAAGTTTATTACTTATGTTAAAAACTCCTCTAACCCTAAAAATTCAACGCACTTCACCAAAAATTGTAATAATTTAATAAATTTTTCAGCAGGCTCCTAAGAGCCCACTCCCCATCCCCCCTAGGGGGAACTGCGTCGATGTGATTTAGTTTGACTTTTTCTTTAGTTTAGTTTTGCTTTCTTATTTAGTTATTTATTTTGCTTTAAGTAAACAAAATACTAACCCCATGCATTCCCGAGTTACCCGAAAGGGGAAAGAGATTCGTAGAAATAATAATTAAAAAAACAATTTCCTTTTGTTATTTCTTTTAGCATTTTAAAATTAACCTGGTTCTGCTCTCTCGAGGATCCCGAAAGGGGGAAAGAGATTCTCAGTCGTGAGTGCTTTGTTAATAGAGATCACACCTAGTTTTAATAAAACAAACCAAGGACTCCTTCCTCGTATGCTCTGCACTGTTGCAGCTCATCTGATTAGCTGGTTGTAACCAGAAAGGATACGAGTAACTAGAGTTAATATGAATATCCACACAAGTAATTTTCTTGAGAACTCGAGAGGTTTCAAAGGGTAACTACTACAAAGTCAGGGGGCTACTCCAAGCAGGTTCATCCTCGCCTCGTTGGACACTTAGTATTACCGCTTTAACACTTAGTTCAAGGGAACTTGACTTGTTGGGCCAAACCCTAATTTACCCACTCCTTAATTAACTCATCTAATAAATCTTAAAACTTACCAACGAGATATTGCAATACTTTCACTGAGACTACAACAACAACCCTTATACACAAACACTCCATATTCACTATCACTGATCTTCTGCCTTTTATGGTTAAATCAATTTTCACATGTTGTCATGAATAGTGTTTGAATTACCAATGCTATTGTTATTATAATTAATTTGCAGTAACTTGTTGTTAAAGATTTGAATCCATTTCACGTTTAACTCCTAGAATCATTGCTTTCCTTTCATAGAATAAAAACCATAGATTTTCTTTTATTAGGGACCACCCCCCTTGGCTTCGATAGGTGTTAGCCTAGACAGAGGAGCTAAGTATCAGGTGACAGCACTTGCCTCGAGCTTGCCTCCAAGGCTGCACCCAGCGGCTTGAAGATTTCTGCCACATGACCCAAGGTGCGAATTAGGTGACAACATTTTGGCATTGTTGTCGGTGATAAATCTTTTTATTCCCGGAATACGACTTTGTTTTTCACTCTTTGTTGTCGGTGATAAATCTTGTTATTCCTGGAATACGACTTTGTTTTTCACTCCTTTTTTTGCTTTGTTTGATGATTGTTTAGAGTAGATCTTTATTTTTCATCTTGCAGCTCCACTAACATGTTTCATTTTTTATTTTTTTTACAAAGAAAAGCAAAAAATATTTTTTGTGAGAAAGTTTTTAATGGATATTTTTTCTTCTCACATGGTGACTCTGTTGAAGAGATAAAACCCTATGATCTTATAAATGTTGTGAATATTTATTTTGTGTAGATGAGCATATGCGACCCATTAAAAAAAAAATTCAAGCTCATTTTTTACAGATCCACTGGTTCAATTAAAGATATACTACATTGTTATCTCAGATTTATGTTGATAGTATGGATGCATAAAAGGAAAGGCTTGGTGCTAGTACTTCTAGTACATTTCATCCCATCAATTTCTCCAGCATCCCAAGATTTCCTAACTTTGACTTTGATCCGAATGAAATATATGATTATACTCGGTCCTTTCGTGGAAGGAGTGATTCATCCATCTCTTGCATTACATCCTTTATCAAAATTTTGATTAAGTGCGGTGTATTACATGAAAATGAATGGATGGTGGTATTTTCTAATACTCTGGGGGAGGATGCTTTTGAGTGGTTTTTTGAGGATTTGTCTAGCAAATGCATTACTTCCTTTTCAAGCTTCTTGAAGATTTTTCTTGAGAAATGGCATGATAATGATAGTTTTTGAGGATTTGTCACCAGCCTCCACTACAGCAGCTATCTCAGGATGGTTTGCCCATGGGTAAATAGGTTCAAGGCCTTGGCTTTCCCTCTCTCTATTATGGCCAATTAAGGCAAACCATTCACTTACTCTATAAGGAATTCTTTCAACACGCCTAATATCATCAAATTCATCAACTTCAAGTGTAGGATTCTCGATTATTTGCTCTTAATCTATTGCATTATTTTGTTCTTGACCTTGAGGTTGATCTTCATTTCTTCTCAATTCTTCCAATTCCTCTGAACACTCGTTCCTAAGCATTTCCAAATTAATTCTCCTAGCAATTTCAGCTATTTGATCTTCTTCAGAAGAGGAATCAGAATCTTCCACAACCATGAACATGTTTTCAGGTTGCTCAGATTCCCAAATTTCATTTTCATCTTCCACAATATTAGTTTTAGCATTATTAAGCAATTCATCTCCATAATGCTTATCGTAACAAGGCTCTCTTTTAATCCTAATTAAAGCACCGTTGGAGTGTGGAACACAAATATATGACAAATCCATCATAAGGTATCCACCTAGACCAGCTGCCCACTTCCTAGATAGAAGCATTCCATATGCTGGGGGCAAGTCAATAACAACTACATCCATCATAGTGGAAATGTCTGAGCATGCAAACAAATCAGCCCTAAGGTTTTTGATCAAACCATAGGATTGCACACGTCTAGAGTCTATACCATAGACATTCTTATAGGGTCGAGTCACCTCTAATCCCATTTCCTTCATGACATGTAAGGGCATCACATTCATAGATGCTCCAGAATCCAACATGCAATTATGTAGGAGCATATTCTGAATCTGCAAGGTTAGGTAAAAGGGAGGGTGACCACCATTCTTTCTCTCATAAATTGCAGAATGGATGTTGATAGGTGGATCCTTTTCACCTTTGCTAGGTTGTATTCCGCTAAGGCTCTGTATCTGACAGGATTCTAAGACAACCTCAGGAGTCTTCTCTTGGCCAATGCCATCAAAGAACTCTTCTACTTAACTTCTTACTGAGGGCACTTTCAACAACTCAGTGATAGGGATATTACACATTATCTTGCCTAGCTCTTTCTTCATATCAATATTCAAATTAAAATCTTCTAAGGCAAAATCTTCTTCTTCCTTTTTATCTTCATTAATTTCTTTGAGTTTGTCTAGGAAAGAAGGTTCGGAATCAATTCTTCGTTTATAGATTTTAATCTTTGGTTGTTCCTTGGTTTCAGGGAGATTTATGGCACAACATGAGGGGTTGGGTTCATCAACCAAATCTTCTTCTTGCTCCCATGGCTCTTCTTCCAAGAGAATCCTCCCAAGCCCATCATCAAAAGATATGTCAATAATAAAGTTGATGTTGTTTGATTGGTCATCGGGATAATTGGTGTCAAAAGGTTCTTCCTCTGCTTCATCACACCAATTCACATTCTTCTTTTCAGAACTATCTGGATATTCACGTCGTCATCTGTTGTTATCTCCCTCGGGCCTTCTATTATTGTTCCAATAGGGATTAGGGCCATAAGGGTTTCTATGTCTCTCGGGATCATGAAAATTAGCGACACTTTTTGTCAGGACAGTTAGTTGTCTCATCATCTCTTGCATGGTTTCTAATATGTCCTTTGATTCCTTTAGTTCATTCACAGGTTCCTTAGGCTTTCGGAGTTTAGGGTCAAATCTAGAAGTGGATGGGGCAAAGTGATAGAAAAAGTTTTGCTTACCCATAGATGTCGCATTCTGCTCAGCCATCTTTGCATTGAATTGGGCAGTCTTCAAGTCATTGGGATTCTTATCCTTTAAGTGATATCCAAGCCACCCTTCAAATGCATTCAAATAATGAATAAAAATTGCTTGGTCCTTGGGTTTGATTTCTTCTGGGATATTTCCTACACTCTTGTCAAATCTTATGTTAAACTCATGGACTGTTTCATTTTCCTTCTTCTTGATGTCAAACAGTTGATGCAAGAGAAATTTCCCATCTAACTTGCAAGACCAATCGCTATTAAGCTTTGTGACAAAATTGTCATACCCATTAATGGATGAGGCAGGCAACCTGTCAAACCACTTTCGGAAGTCTCCTTCTAAAGATGCCAGAAGGTCCCTCATGAAGACGTCTTCATCAGATGCTCCATATGCTTCCATGTGTTCCCAGACTTTGTCAATATGATCTTCAACGGAGATAGATGACACTCCATCAAACTCGGGAACTTTTTCAAAATATTTCTCAGGCATGTCATGGGGGGCTCCCTGGATCAGGGAAAAATCTAAAGGAGATGGTTTAGCCTTCCTTCCAAAAATCCTAGGGATCTGTGGAGGAGGAACATTTTGGTTTCCACTAGTGTTTGTTCTAGCCAATGGACAAGATGAAGTTGAAGGAGATCCAAAAAGATGATTCAAGAAAATAGCGGGACTAGATACCTTCCAAAAGAAGTTGGAAGAGTTTTCTTTAGTTTGTCTATGATTCTGCGTGTAAGTTGTAGGGATTTCTTCAGGATTTACAGGACGTTCTAAGAACTTAAGATTAATACGTTGGGTACGGTCCTCAGTAGAGTCACGGGGTGGAGTCACCAAGTGAACCACACAAGTAATTCATCGAAAAGAGATATGTCGTAGGAGAGGTGAGATGAGTGAATTAAGAAGGTGATTGATAAAATTGTGGAATTAGAAATGCAACCACCTAGGCAAAATAAACGGATGCGATAAGATATGGATTAACGCACGGACACTCACAGACATCGAAGGTAAACCTCTACCTCCCCGGCAACGGCGCCAAAATGTTGGCAATGAGAACGAGAGTAGAGCTTAAGGATAATTGTCGAAGCAAGGTAGGCCTCTACCTTCCTCGGCAACGGCGCCAAAATGTTATCAACAGAATTATAGTTACCCCTATGAGGTGGATCCAAGATGGACGATAGAGGGAATGGGCAATCGAAGAGGTGAACCAAGATAGCCTCGACTCCCAAATAGATGGTTGTCACGCAAATCGAGGCAATCTTCACTTGATGTTATCTTAGCCCAAGACAACAATGGGGGAGACCCGGACCTACTCCCGACAGGAGAGGTCAAACCAAGACACTAGATCAAATCAATGGAAGATGAAGTACGTAAGGTGTAAGGCGAAGTAAACCCTAGATCTATGGATGAAGTCACAAGATGAGTTACGGTTTGGATCAAATTGATCCAAAGTTGAAATACAAGTGACTTATGAGTTTTACTACTAGATCCAGGATCAAGGTACTAGCAAATGATGAAAATATCCACTGCCTTGGGAATCGTGTCCAATGCAGGAAGGTTAAGAACAAGATTGCGGCTATCTAATACCAATGGATAGACTTGATGAAAGGTATGACAGTATCAAAATACCCAAGGCTCAGAGATAGAATCAAATCACAAGAAAAATTGGCCAAATGAGGGGTGCACTAGGGTTGAGGGATCAGTGCCTTGGATTTTGGGCCTTGTGGAGTCACCCAAGCATGACGCCTAGGAGAACCCACTTTGGGTTTGACCCAATCTACAATGCCCAAAAATGGTTTGCCAATTGATCAAGCAGTTTGATCCGTAGAATTTTATTATTATTTTAAGTTAGGGATTTGATAGTAAAATCAGGATGCCAATGGATCAGAACCAAGAAAAGAAGAACTAACCTATGGATCTTACCTGGAAAACCTTGTAGATGCCTTGATGATGATGATATATGCCTTCCCGATCAATTTGAGAAGATTTGGATGAGTATTCTATGCAAATCGATTTGCCCAAGGTATCCAATGCGCCCTCCTCCCTCCTGCACAACAAACGTCAACAATATCAGATTTGATGCATCGAGAGAAATGGACAAATGCTACAGAAAAAATAACAAGATGAAACCATATATCACAATGATACTAAGGATAACCCCCTCATACAAGCGATGCCAAACAAGCGAGTTGAGGAAGCCCTGCAAAAACGCCCAAGTGAAGTCACCCTCTTGTAGACAAAGACAAAGTTTCCACAAAAAATATAGATCTCACCACAAATACTCAAATGCTAGGATGCAATAGACTTTCCAATCACCATCGAAAAACACCAAATGCAAAGGAAACCCAAGAATTTCCACAAAGAGTTTTTCTATTATCAAGACTCCAAGAGCCAAAGACCCCTTTTACAATGAGAAGCTCTCCCCTTTCAATAGGATGGAGAGATACCAAAATTGTTGAAATGTTATCTAGCAAAGTGATTGTTCACCTGGTATTGCCTTGGGGTGGACAAGGTCACTTAAATAATGGACCCCTTATCATTAATGATTAATAAAGTGTGATGTACTTTGTGTTAGCAAAGTGACTTTATTTAATCATTAAATGTCATAAAGTGAGATGTACTTTATGTTTGTAAAGTGACTTTATGATTAAAGTTCATAAAGTGAGAAGTACTTTATAATTTAAAAGTGACTTTATGATAAAGTTAAGTTGTGGTTATATCCTAAGTTTCACTTTAATGGAAAAGTGAATGGGTTTTTAATTAATGAGGGTCTCTCATAAAGTTAATTTAATGAATGACTTAAATGCACATTAATGTCATTTATTAAATCATAATGGAGCATTAAATGAGAGCCATTGATCTAAATCCATCTTAGCCATTGATTTGGAAAGTCGATTACCATGAACAAAAAGGCAAAGGGCAAGGCAAATGGAATTCATTATTGACTTCACTCATTGAGATTTTGAGGAGAGGAGAAGAGAGAGCAAGAGGAGGGCGAGTTTTTCAAGGGAAGAGCATCAAACCCTTGTTTAATTTCTGAGAGAGAAATTGACTGAATAAGGGCACGATTTCCAAGGGAGCACTCAGCATTTTATTGCAGCCATTAAAGGAGGCTATACAGCAGCCATTAAAGGAGGCTGTACAACAGAAATTAAAGGAGGTCGTACAGCAGAAATTAAGGCAGACTGTACCAGCGTTTAGATAGTCGTACAGCAGCAAGAGGGCACGCAATTCTAGGTGTTTGATCAGCATTTATTGCAGACTGTACAGGCACAGAATTCGAGGCAGATTGCTGGTCATTTAATGTTGGCCGTACAGTGCAATTAATGCAGACCGTACAGCAGCAGTGGGCACGCATTTCCAGGTAGATTTGTGGGCACGCTTTCCGAGAGGGAAAGCAAAGATAAGTACATGTTGTTTGTATTTAATTTGTGAAGCTTAATAAGAAGAATTCTCTTGCACAGGTTTTCCTCGGAGGTTGGGGTTTTGCCTGGACCGTTGGTCATTTCTGTGTGTTGATTTTTATGTGCATGACATTTAATTTTCTGAGTTTAAATGCATGACTGAAAATTAATTTTCTGAGTTGGTTGAGAAATTGGGAAAAGTAATTTTTAATTCCAAGTGTTTCATGTCAGACAAATTTAAAGTTTAAATTTGTGCATTTTGGGTTGGGCATTAAACTGAATGCAGAGAAGCCAAAAAGGCTTGAGACCGGGTGGCGTTAAAAACAGTGGTTATAAATTTGCCTAAATTTAACAAAAATCCTAACCACCTTTTGAATGGATGGCTAAGATTAAAAGATCAAAATGTTCTAATCAATGGTTGAGATGAGCTCAACATAAAGTACATGGATCAATATAATAATATAGCACATCAATGGACAAAGTCGCCCTAGGAGAGGGGATCCCACTCAATATGACAAAATAAACATGAATAAAGCTCATGGTGGGTCTAGGGGGTAGTCTCTAACACCCCTAGTGTGTCCCCATGGCACAATATAAATGAAATATAACTCTGTGTAAAATAGTGCCTCTGTGGGAAAATCTTGAGCCTCCAAAAGCTCCAGAAAATCATAAAACATGCCAGAGAGATGGGTGTAGCTCCTCCAAAATGTTGAAACAGCTGGAGAAGGGGCGGAAGACATCACACTCATCATAAAAACTTATCACATGCCATTTCCTTGCCTTAGTAGCCCAAATCGAATTCTTTAGTAGCCATTTTTACCATTTTTAATCTGCCTCAGGAACTGTGAACCTACCCAAACTGCCACCTGGAGTGCCTGCGTTGTCCAACTGATCCCACCATGCTCTCTAGGAGGGGCGTATAATGGTAAAAACAAGTGGTTTGACCACCCCCTCCTCATATAGCGCCCTAGGTGAACCAATTAAATCATCCTTCTGCTCTGACAGGCCATTTAAAATGGCAAAACTACACCAGAATGGTATACTGAGACAAATCATCACTGTAACTACTCGAAACTAAAAATAAACTGTCTCATTGGACTCAAGGAGCCCAAATCCATCTAAGGTGTATACTCATCCACCCTACAGATCTCTGCATGATCATGTACAATATCTATTATGCCCAGACATATAAAATAATAATAATCTGTAAATGAGCAAATGATGTTGAAAACCCAGTCAACATGACCAATAATATGACCCAAGCTAACATCACATTGCTTCCAGTGTTAGAGGTTAAGAGATGCTCTACAAATCATTCAAGTAACAGTTATAACAAGTAGTAATCATTTCAGTGGCGATCTACCAACCAAATATATAGTTTTGTTAATTATTAATTATGACTCAAACCAAACTTTCAAGACCATGCTCACTTCATAGTTGTAACCAATTTGCTAGTGAAGGATGAAGGCTACAAATCAAAAGGCTAGGCTAAAGGGTGACTGCTAACTTGTCAAAGTGACACTTTGGATATCGAAAGTGGATACTCACTCTAGCATATGCTGGACAAGCAATAACACAGGGACAAGCAGTGTCTCACAAATGGGTAAGTTACGTTCAGAGGTGCTTATTCACCTTGACAAATGCTCACAATCCATATCAAATACAAGTGAGGCCAACAATCTTTAAATATAACTTTTAAGAACCATTGCTTTTTGGGCCTTCAAGTTTCCAGAGCCTTGATCCATGCATTCGTTACACGGATTTTTATTCATATAGGCTTCATGCTCCATGCGTGATTAAAAACACTTGTTACATGGGTTTTACATTTCACATTTACACTTCAAAGCCAATTTCATTAAGCTTGCCTTGCATTCATGTATGTTCAGAAACACTTCTTTTCATGAATGGGCTTTTCACAAGATATTCATTTCATTTCCATACATTGTATTGATGGCAGTGTTATTTGTTTCAGGTTTAGCCAACACAACCTAGGCAACTCAGAGCCGAGACACAAATAAACAGGGAAGCTTATCCAACAAAGAGGCTATAGTGGGGAAAGGTCCTCCATGCCACAAGTCAAGTAGTAGGTCAGGATATAAACATAACTGGAAGGTAATGGATGGGCGGAGATGGTGAACAATGAGACCAACACTAGCAAGCCAAAGTATGGTGGGAATGATCACCTCTATTCTCCCTAAGGAGGGCAAAACCAATGAGTATGGGTCAAGAACTTCTAGGTCTAAGTAAGGACATACATACATAATATCAATACAACCAGGTCCACATATTTATATGATCGCCAGATCATGACACTAAATGCTAAGACATGTCACAAGAATGAGTATAAAAGAAATAATAACCATAACACAAGATAATACATGCTGAGTCATATACCTGTGAATAACCAATCCGAACCAACATCTATCCACTGAGAAACTACTGCTGCACCTCTGGGCAATATTGACTGCTCTGTAAATGGCTACATCAGTCCTCAAATCTAAGTGTCTTGAAACTCAGTCATGGCATGGGAAAGTACTATAGTCCATTATCAAATATTGACCCATCATGGATGCTCTTCTCAACATCTCATATGTAAGGGAACTGGCTGAAAAAATGTACTGGAATAAAAAAATAGAATATGGTAGCTCGGTTACTATATATGTGATAACAAGTTATGGAAAGCATAAAAACATGAAATAAACCATAACATGATAAATCATAATACCATATAACATCATTCATCAACCATCAATGATTCAATCAATTATCATATACTAGTGAATTCGTCAAACATAGGTCCATTATCCATAAGATCAAGTTATCAACCTTACAGCTTCAAAGTTCAACATCAAACTTCAAACTTGAATTGCCATGTAATGTTCACAAAATATACCATAATAAATATAAAAGAGTCAATGACTCAAGTTCTCGAATCTCAACAGTGCAAAAAATTGAAAGTATTGTAAATAAGAAAAGACAAGAAAAGTAGATTTTATGGATGTTTCCTCTTGCCACGGGAAATTTCTAATTTCTTTTCCCGTGGTCTATGAACAAAGGGAGCAGGATTTTCATCCCCAATAGCCACCGATGTTGAGCGGCTTGAGCCATGTTCAAGACTTGGTCCTGCATGACCCCCCCTTGTTGATGCAGGTGGGGGTTGTGAAGTTGAACCTCTAGGCAAAGATGGTGCATCTGGAAACAAGGTAGCAGATGGCGGTGGCATTGTTGCTACTGTTGCATGGTCATCCTCATCGCACAAAAGCTCATCCTCCAAGCGCTCTAAAGTTAAGGCTCCATCCTCCAAGTTATGTTCCTCCGGATTGTTGTCCCAAGTGACATATGATCTATCGGTTTTGGCCCTCTCACAGTAATGAGTCAACAACCTCAAGTTGTAATGTAAATAAACCAAGCTTTCTGCTCGATTTTCATTTAATCGGTTTCTTTTCACCGAGTGGATGAAGCTATAGGTGCTCTAACACCTTTCTGCAGAGGAACTGTTTACCACCTGTGAAAACACTTTGGTTGCCAATTTATGCAAGCGTGGGCATGATGAGCCATACATGTTCCACCATTCAATAGGAGGCGCCCTATCTCGATCTTTTCTAGCATGCGAAGTACCAAACGGACCAATATCACTGAGGTATTTTCTTAATTCACTACGCAATATGGCCCATTCCTTTTCATCAGGGACCAACTTGTCTATAACAGCCATGTACCCAACCTGTACCTTTGGATCTGTGTGGGGATTTCTTCTAACCCCACCCCCAGGTGCTGGTTTGGCCAACCAAGATGGAGAAAAATATTTTGGTGTTAATACATATGCTAATGCGTGCAGTGGAATGTTGAGATTTTCCAACCTTTTGACGACATGTTTGTGAATATGGTCATACAGGATGGGATCCTTCGGTTCAACAATATCTTTAATCTGGCCTAACATGCTTTCTATCTGCTCATACACCTCGCCAATTACTGACTTATCTGTATCTACAAACCAAATCATGCGATAAATGGGCTTTGTGAACTGCAAAACAAACTTGACACTTGCCCAAAATTGACCATCAAGAACTGTGTCTTCCACATCCTGAAAATCAAGCCTGTCAGATGTGGATGTAGCCCTATCTTTCAAGACTTGCCATGATTCACTTGATACCATGTTAGCCAATGCCTCTCTTACCTTCAAAAGGTGCCTGAAGGTGAGGTAATAGCTAGCAAATCTAGTCTTTTCTATCTTTAATAGCTCTAACTTTGAGTGAGTGCGGAAAATGCCATGGGCATTGCTATGGTTGGTAATAAATCTTATCATGTGCTTGCCCTTTTTGTACAGTTCACCAATGCATTTGTATTCATTTTCCTTCAACTTAATAATGTCATGCATCAAAAGGTTCAATGTGTGAACCAAACACCCAGACCAAAATATGTTGGGGTATTTATCTTCAATGATTGCTCCCATTGGCTTACAATTAACAGCATTATCTGCTATGACTTGGATGACATTGTATGGACCAATAGCTTCAATGTTTTTGAGTAGGATTTATGCAATGTTCATGCCGGTCTTGATTTTATCTGAGTAGTCATGTGCCAAAAGGAAGACTGCACCAGTAGCAGAGACACCAAGAACATTTTTCAATTGCTTACCTTTCACATTGGTCCAACCATCTGATACAATTGATACCCCATACGCATTCCAAGCATTTGTGAATTGCCCCAAAGCATTTTGGATCTTGGCTTTTTCCTTGTCAAGCCCCACATTTCTAGCTTTGTTATACCCGAGGCTCTTGTATCATGCTGGGGCAGTGCGGATGGCCTCTACCATTTCATGCCAATAGGGTGAGCGAAGAACATTGAATGGTATGCCACATGCATGGAGAAACCGAAACACTTTTGAATCCACGTCATCCCTACCACCTTGATCAAGGAAATCTGATATTGTCTTGCCATGTGATTGCATGGGAGACAATCCATTGCCTTGGGTGGATGGGCCTCCAGTTCTTGGTGAGCATGAAAGGTCATGGTCATTCGATGATCGTTTTGTTATGTTTTGTGCTTCAAATTCTTCCTCCTTATAGATGCCTCTTTGTGTTCATACCACATTTGGGCAAACAAAAACTCCTACATTTTTTCTTTCATCACATGGCATGTGCCCACATAGATGTCTTCTCACGCAGGTATATGAACCTGTGTATGTCTTTTTACAATGGGGGCAAACAAATTTGGTGGTTCCACCTCCTCTAGTTGCTGCCTACCTTGTGACATATTTCCACAAGGGTGTGGGGTCCTCTTTGGTTTTCTTTCGGTTTTCCTCCTCCTCTTCCCCCTCCTCCTTTTCCTCCTCTCCACGGTATGTGACACTTCCCACTTCTTCATCCTCTTCCTCATTCCTCCTCCAGTTTCCAATCACCACCATCAAAATAACAAATGGAACCAACAAAATAAACCATAAACCCATCATCATGGTTGATGCCAGATGGAACTAGAGATTTAACCTATTGCCTGCAATAGAAAGGAGGAACTAGAGATTTAACAATCTACATTACTACATTCTAGTCACTAGACTTTAGAGTCTAGACTCTACAATTTATATTCCAAGGCCAAGCATTCATAGAAATCAAAGGTCAAAAAATTTCAAATTCTAACACAAAGCAAATGACAAATGAACAAAGAAGGTTATAGAGCCTACCTCTTTGGCTCCCGCTCTCCAATGGTGGCAACCTTCTCCGCTCCTCTCCTCTCCTCTCCTCTCCTCTTCTCTTCTTCTCTTCTCTTGCAAAGTGATAATGACGTTGGAGAAGAGGGCTTTATCCCCCAAAGCCCTCCTCCTTCCCTCCAAAAAACAACTCACGTCCCTTTCCTCTCTTCCGCGGGCCATGGGCGTCGTTTAATGGGGGAAGCGTCGGCAGGAGCGATGCGAAGCGTAGGAGGGAGCGAAGTCGAAAGCAGAGGGAGTGACAGGAGCAATGTTGAAGCGCTACAAAAGCATGCGCTTCCGAATAGAGCAATGAGCGGAAAATATAAGGGGGAATCATGCTCCAGAAAATGCTCCGGATCGGGATCAATCCAGGAAGCGCGCTTCCGGTTAGCTCTCGCAGTGCTTCCTTGCAGAGCGAGCTACCGGAGCGGGGGCGAGGGGGGGGTGCTTCCCCGCAACCTTGACCAAACACAAGGGAAAAAAATTAAATTTTGATAAAATGTTAAGATGGTTGCATTGGATTTTTCATTTTACTTAACATTTTGATTATGTCATGCTTAGGGTAGGAAAATAAGCTCTTTAAAGTGAGCATTTACCTTTTCTGCATTTCTTTTATGTACTTAGCAATAAATAATCAACTTTTTTAGTTAAACTTGTTCTTTTCACTTTCCAAAAATGCAACTTATGGTTCATTGGTTTTTGACAAGATTTTGTGCTACTAAGGTTGGCTTGTCAAGTTGAAATGTTTTTACAGATTATTGAAACCAGAGATTATATGGTTCTCACATGCTCTCCTTTCCTAAAAACCAAATCGAGCACACGTCCCGCAGTGAGAGCCAGATATTACCACCTAAGTTGCACTCAGTTGGAATTTTGAAACGAGCGGGCAAAGTTTGAACATATTAATGTGCGTCATCATGTTCAGAAGTCCATTCAGGTCTTCCCAGGCCCTTTATTCATTTTTAACATGTTCATCCCCTGCAGGGTAATTGTAAAAAATGTGCTAGCATGGGTTTTTTGTAAAGAACTTGGATTCCTAGGACTTGGTTATCAAGTTGTTTATTCCAAGGTGTTCTTTCCCTTGTTAATTATGCAATGTTGAACAAGCGCTGTATAATTTTCGAGTTTTTCACCTACTCTTCCAAAAAGCTGGAATGGTCGTCTTGGTGATCAAGCCTTAGGAGGTTATTAAATTTCACGTGTCAATGTATATGAACGAGCTAGACATTAGTATGTAGTCATATGGACATGTGCTAGGTCCCCCTAGTTTTTTTTTGAGAAAATAATTTTTCCTGCAATCTTAGGCCATTTTTAATGGTTTAATTAAAAAAATTGTAAAAAACATAAAGCTTGACCCAGAGGCGGAATTTGGCGTGGGGATGCTCGTTTTCGCACTCAGAGCGTCCTCTTTACCTTAGAAACCACTTTTCATATGCTTCAGGTGATTAAATTGTCATGTAGGGCCACTTTTCACTAAGCAAACATCAAAACGTCAGAATAATGCTAATGTTGCGACAAATTGACAAAAGGACAAAGTTGGAAAAAGTCAAAAAGACATGTTTAAACACGTGGGGAAAAGGTGGCAAATTTGTACCCCATGATGGGTGACTTCATCCAAATATAAAGGAATCATTCTCAATTGGGATTTGGAGTGTAACAAATGACCATGGCTTGGAGAATGCGCCATCTTTTAGAGCTTGACGTCATGGACATGTTGGCAAACCAAACTCAAGTTTGGAAGCGACTTGATTGGCATAGTGCAAGTTATTCCATGTGGTAGATTTTATTAAAGTGTGATTGGAATAGTTACGACTCACATGGGAACCATTTGTGAGAGGTGGTGAGTGATGATGCGCCCCTCTCTTCATCCTCATGGCTTGGCTATGTGTCATATTGCAAATGGTTTGGTGGAGACTCCATTTGAGAGGTAGCGCCTACCTCTCTAGTCCCACTCCACGTCAACTCAATCAAGATCCACTTATTTCTCCATAAGTCGACTTCAACTCCCACTCATGAATGCACATCCCCTGGGTTGGCTTTCTCTACATAAACAAGGCACTGATCTAGCCCCTTCTATAGCTTTCTAACAATTTTATCATATGGACATTGTTTATTTTGTAGATTTGCTTTCTATCTGGTAGCCATTAGGCTTCTCTTCATATCAAGGCATATTTTTGCAATTTTTTGTTAAACCCTAACCCTATGTTGGAAAGAGGGATCAAGCTAAACTAGCTTACCTATCTATGCAAAACAATAATATATCAACAATAAGTACAAAAGAGAACAAGAGAAAAGAGAACACCAAATATACGTGGTTCACCCAATTGCGCTACGTCCACGAGAAGGTAGCCTTCTATTATCTCCAGAATATCTCCTCAAGCTTACAAGAGAGCAATGCCAGAAAACCCCAATACAATACAAACCCTTCTATAGCTTTCTAACAATTTTATCATCTGGGCATTGTTTATTTTGTAGATTTGCTTTCTATCTGGTAGTTATTAGGCTTCTCTTTAGATCTAGGCATATTTCTGTAATTTTTTATGTCTAACCCTAACCCTATTTTGTAGATTTTTTGTAAAAAAATTTCAAAGGGTTCTTAATGTTTTTTTCTGTAGATCTATATGATTTTTGGATTATCCTCAAGGATATCTATCTTCCTATTATTTAGATCTAGTTTTTTTTTAATCTAGAATTTGATTTTCCACGAAAAATTGAGGTCGCAACTTTCAGATCCAGATCTAAAACTTTTGGTGCAAAATCTAAAGAATCTAGTTATAGATCTGAGTTCTTCTCGAAAAAATACCGATCTAGAAAAAATCGTCAAATTTCATGTCCAGAAAACGAAGATACTGTTGATTTAAAATCAACTATTTTCAAAAAATTTCCGTACAGACGGAAATATTGCAGAGCTGATATCCTTTGACAGAATATCAGGATTTGTATTTGGCTTGCGAGGTTGGATCCAGAATGCTCATGCCCTTTCCAGAAACAGGTTATAATAGCAATTTGGAGTCATATTGATCGTGTTATGGTCATTTCAAATTTTTGGCTCAAAACCCTTGATCTACATTAAAATAAAATAAAAATTGGTAAGATCTTTTTAGTTTACTCATTCTTTTCTTTTCTTGTCATTTCTAGAATTTGAGTTTTTCTTTATTTTCTATCATTATGACTTCAAAAGTAGTTTTTGTTCCTGAACTTGTTGGTCCTAACTATCTTGCATGGAAGAGAAAAATGATTGATGTTCTCAAGAGTAAGAATCTATGGAGTATTGTTAATGGTGAACACAAGAAACCTGTCGATGCTAAAGATGTTGCTATATGGGAAGAAAAATGTGATCAAGCAAGAGGGCTCATTGGTCAAATGGTTGCAGATAGTCTTTAGGTAAGTATTGAGGCAGAAGACAGCTCGGTTGAGGTATGGAAAACACTTTCTTCTCTCTTTGATAAATCTGATGATGTTTTTGCTTATTACCTTGAAAAGAAGATTTTTGAGCTAGATCCTACTAGCTTTGATAGAGTAGAATTTTATCTTGCTGAAGTGAAAACCTTAAATGAAAAACTAAACAATTGTGGTAAAGATTACAAGAAAACAAACATTGCTCTTATAATTCTTGTAGAACAGAAATTGCCATCTTGTTTTGACATGTTCATTCAAACATGGAATAGAGCTCTTGAATTGTCTCAAAGTACTACGAAACCTACTTTTGATGCTTTTTGTAAAGGGTCGATTAATGAGCAAGAAAAGTTTAATTGTTTCAGGACAACTCTCACCTAATAATGCTATAATTGCTCATAATCCTAAGAAAAGTTTTAATAATGCGAAAGGTTCTTGTTCACACACTTCAAAACCTACTAATAATTCTGGTAATAATGCACATCATGAAAATAGTAAGAAGAAGAATGTAATATCCCAAGTGTGGATATTCTACCGATACGGAGTATAATACTAACTCATACACAGAATCTTATACAAAATTACGGAATAACTGTGCATGCAAACTTGCCATGCAAAAATGCCCTAAAATATAGTTGAATTAGGGTTAGAGTTTGCAGAAAGGAATTTAACACTTACCACTGACAACTCGGTTGATAACCCCCCTGAGATAGGCTGCATGCATGAAGTGTCGAATAGATGAAGTATCAGTGCTACCTTCTTGCTGTTGACGCCCAGCTACACCGATGAACAACCCCAAAACTAAAGGTGATGTTTTTGGAGGAGAGGTCAGATCCTGCTAAAACTTTGTGGGCTTGTCTGTTTGTTGATGCCGGAGAGATGGACTGTCACATGCAGAGGTTTGCCTGCCTCTAAGTGGCTAGCAAATTGATCTGTGGTTCTGCTGCTCATGCCCCCCAAGCTCTCTGTTTGTTGATAACTGCTCCAAGTGAGCAAACTGATGACTGATAGTCACACTATACTGTAGGATAGGCTTGCTAAGAAAGAGGAAGCTGACATGCGGAGGAAAGACTAGGTAATGTGGTCCCAGTGAATCCTTCTGAGGTTCCCAGCTATTTTCTAGCTGCAAAACGTGGATCTACCAATAAGTCTTCTGAGTGTGCTGGATCCCTGGATATTGATGGATATGATGAATGCTATGGATAAACCTTAATGATCTATCCCAAAGGAGAGTAGGGAAGATATCTCATTGTCGAACCTTCGTTAGCTGAAGACATCGTCTTCAACCCCAATTGTCGCCATAGTTTTAAAAATCGGAATCGGACACGGAATCGATCGAGGGTCAACTCGGAATCGGAATCGGAATCGGAATCGGTAATGAATCGGTCATAAATCGACCGATTTGAATTTAATGAATCGGTTTGCTAAAAAATACATCAAATATTTAAATTTTAAAGGAAAACAACATTTTCAAGATTATAATCCATGATTCCAAGGCATTGAAGACAAATTAACCAAAATTTGCTCATGTATATACCATATAAGAGTCAATATATCAAAATGGCACAAAGTGCACTGTAATCTGAAGTCTGTGACTGTACTCTGTGCAATACATAAATGATAATACATGTAACATATCTAGGATACTAGAACAAAATACATAACCCATGAGGCCTAGGCGGCTAGGCCCTATATAGTAAAGGCTATATGGCCTGGAGAGTCCAAAAAACATGCTACATAATCAACTACATAAATGATAATACATCATCAATGATCATCATCAAACGCAGCACCACTGCTAGAACTAGAACTAGAAGAAGAACCAGAAGGACTAGCAAATGCATCATGATCTGGCTCAGTCTCGGGTTCCTCAGGATCAAAGTCATCTGCTAATGAAATAGTAGTACTGGCTGAATGTCGACGTCGTCGACGACTATAAGTACGAGGTCCTGATCAGCTAGTGCCTACCATCCCTGGCACTGCTCTCTCAGCATCTACACATGTATGAACTGATGGCATCGGCAGTAAAGGATCTGCATCCAACGGAACATCCAGCAAGTCCTCCAGCTCAACATCTATGTCATCACCAAGCTCTGGCGGTTGGGTCTCCACTACCCATTCTGAGTTTGGATCTATATCATCCAACACAATGGGATCCGTATCAGGTCTTTTGCTCATCAATTGGTTGCGCCTGAGTCGGAGGTTGTACTGCACAAAGACTAGATCGTTTAACCGTTTTTGCTCTAAATGGTTTCTCTTCTTTGTGTGAATCCGCTCAAACAAAGACCAATTGCGCTCACACCCAGAAGAGCTGCAGGTTTGACTCAGGACCCGTATTGCAAACCTTTGCAATAGTTTAGTATGGTTACCAAATGCCTGCCACCATTGTGCTGCAAATGTAAAGAGTCAAGGTAGTTAATAACTTAATTCAACAATTTAAATTTTAAACTTAATTCAAGGTAGTTAATAACTTTAAACTTTAAAAACATAAGTTAATCAAA
>LPNX010347431.1:955401-998028 GCA_001517045.1 Pseudotsuga menziesii
CTCTGTTGCTCTTTTCCAAAATGAAGAGCTTTTAATTCTTTTCTTGGTGTCTTTTTCATCTTGTTTGAGGGCCCATTCGGATGAATTCCATTCATCACTTGAAAACATTTTCTCCAAGTTTTGTGCTTGGGAAATGAGAGATTGCAACGTAAGGAAGTGAGTTGCAAATCTAGTAACTGCAGGCCTAACAAGCTCCCTGCCCTGAGTGTGTCTCCTCATCAAGCTCAATACCCAACCGTGGTTGTAGATGTATTTGGTGATGCTTTTGGCATGCTCTATAGTGTCCTTGATCCAATCCTGTTTGCATATGTCCTCAAGCATGAGGTCTATGCAATGTGCCGCACATGGAGTCCAAAATATGGTTTTATGTTTTTCCTCTAACATCTTACCAGCAAGAACATAGTTAGAGGCATTATCTGTGATGATTTGTACAACATTACTTGCCCCCAACTCCTCAACAATGTCATCCAAAAGATGAAATAATAGATTTGCATCTTTCACCTGATCAGATGCATCACTTGATCTCAAAAACATGGTTCCTCGTGGGCAAGAGACAAGAAATTTTATGAGAGTACAACCCTTCTGATCGGTCCATCCATTTGACATGATAGTGCATCCTGTTCTGACCCATCATTGTTTGAAGTCCTTCAAGTATTCTTCTATTGACACTATCTCTTTTTGCAAAAGAGATCCCCTCAAGTCATGCATACTAGGGCCTTTGAAGCCCTGACCAGCAGCTATAACAGCATCCCACATAGGTTGGTAATAAGAAGAGCGTGCAGCATTGAACGAGAGATCGGCATCATACCACCATCTAGCTATGTACTCATAGGCAGCTTCTTTGTATTTCTTCTTCCAATGGTCATCTAAGGTGGGCTGAACATGTGTTGGAGGCATATGAGAAGCATTGGCACTAGCAGAGGATATAAAATAGCTTTGAATGCCACCCTTCTTTTTTGATTTACCCTTCTCTTGTGTACTATCGAAGGGTGCAACATACCCAAAAGGATCCCTAAGATAGGTAGAAGGGATAGATGAAGAGCCTTCAATTGAACCCGGAGCATAGGTCCCACCCATCATTTCAGCGAGCCTCCTCTTCTTTCCTACTTCTTCCTCTATCTCTTTTTGCTTAGCCTTAGTCTCTTCAAACTTCTTAAAATATTCTTGCATATCAGCTCTAATTTGTCCAATGACATCTCGTGGAGCTTCACATGCCTTCACTTGCCCTTTGATGGCAGCCAAGTGTTGTTTAAGCCTGTAAATTCCACCACCCTTAATCAACTTCTTGCAATACTTGCAATACATAACCCCATCAACAACATCTGCATGGGCCCATGCCGGATCTTTTGCTTTTGGGGCCATTTCGGAATCCGGATAGGCTGAAAGTTGAAACAACAACGAACATTAATTCCTCAAAAAAACATAATAAAAAAAGTTAAAAACAGCATTAATTCCTCAAAAAAAAAGTCTAAGTTCTAACATGGATGATGGATCATCATAGTAGCCACATTTTTTAAATTTCATTGAGAACTGAGAACTTTTAAATGCATTGCTATTTGATCATAGTAGCCACATTTTTTTAATTTCAAAGTTTGAAAGGGTTAGGCACCTCGATGTCTCTTCTTGTGGACTGTCTGGCACCCTGTCATACTATTGCCACTGCTGATAATTAGGACAGTAGGATTTCAGACCCTTTGATCTCCTTAAAGTGGTGCAATTGGGACAGTTTTTTAGGCTTCTTTTCTAGACATTTTATCATGGTGAACTGTTAAACTAGTTGGCATGGTCAACTCATTACAAACTTACAGCTGTCATTTTGAATAATCTTTTGTTAAATTGTTATGATATCCTGCTAAATGGTGATAAAGTTCAGACTTTTAAAATGTTGTCTTGACTCTTGATTCCAAAAGGTGAAGGTGACAAAACTTGTTAACAACAAAAAGGGTTTACTGGTGGGTATTTTGGCTAGTGGATACTACCATCCTCCATTTGGAAAACTGGAGAAAAAGGGGAAATTCCTGTGGAGTGTTGGCAAGTTACTAGCATTCTCACTTGGAATGCTTACTACATAATACACAGGCGAGTAAGAGACTCTGGAAAAAAAATTCCTGGTTGTAACTTTGTAAGGAAAAGATACTAAAAATTTAAAATTAGAATGTCAATCTACAAACATCAAATGGTCCAAGGATCCTAAGGGAGTAATAGTAAATACAAATATGCTTTTAAGAGGATGATATATGATAGAAGTATTAGGTTGATTACATACTTCAAAGCTCTGATGTTTGCTTGCAAGCCACTGTCCACACTCCACAGTGCTGTGGCCTGCCCACTCCACGAGTCCACAATCCAGACTCCACACCTCGTCCACGGTCCAAGTCCTTGGCAGTTCAAGTTGGCACTTGCTCGGAGCTCCACGATTTCAAGTTTTCAACATTCAAGTTTCAACCAAATAAAATGAACTTCGACCGGTCCAATTTTTGTTTTGTAGTTGTGCATTAGCCTTTAGGTTAGGGAATATGATAGGTTTGGAGTTAGGGAACCGTTTAGGTTAGTAAACATTTATAAAATAAAATAAAAATAACTAAAAAATAAAAAAATTTGCCTTTTTCCAAACCAGACCGATCAGGCTCGAACTCAGCCGGTTGGACCGGTTAGTTACCGAACCGGACCGGTTTGGTACCAAACCAGCCGGTTCGGTAACTAACCGGTCCCCGATCCGGTTAACCAACCGGTTTGACCTGGTTTGGTCCTGAACCGGTGAACCGGCCGGTTCCGGTTCCGATTTAGCCGGTTTTTAAAACTATGACTGTCGCGGCTGCACATTGTGTTGCTGCTCAAAACTCCAAATCAATCAACAATAATAATAGATACTCTCTTTAGTCCAATCACCCTCTTAAATAGAACTTCATGCGCTTTTAGGGTTTGCATGTTGCTTTTAGGGTTTATGCTTCGCATTTGCATGCATGCAATTCTAATTTGTTGTTGATTTTTAAGCCTAAAGAAATAAGGCTTCTATCCAACTGATGACTTAACACTGAATGAATGCCTTGTTCTGCTCTAAGTATCAAATGCCCTCAGTCAATTCCCTCTCATGTAGTACCCGCTTGAACCTATGGGAATTAAGTAGGTTAGCGGGTGTTTTGGATGCTTAATTAGAGGGGGACATTACAAAAAAAGTGTATGATCCTTGTAAGCATTGTGGTAAAACTAATCATCCTGAAAAGAATTGCTTTAAATTGAAATGTTTAATGTCTAAAGCTAAAAAGAAAGGTTTTGATGAATCCCACGTAGCTTTATGTGCATTTGTTGTTTCTTCTAGTAATTCTTCTTCTAATATGGAAAGGATAATGGATTCTGGTGCTTCTAAACATATGACTGGTAATGCTTCTTTATTTACATCTTATCACAATAATAAACACATATCTCAAAAAGTATCTATAGGAGATGGTAAACAACTTTCCGTAATTGGTTCCGGTAATATGAATGTTGCTAATAGTCAATTGGAAAATATTTTTCATGTTGAAAATATACCCATCAACTTGTTTTCTATTTATCATGCATGTCAAAAAGGATATAAATTTGAAGATTGGCCTGATAAATATGTTCTTAAAGATATCAACCATAATTTTAAAGTACTTTCTTCTGATTCTGTTGATCATCCTGTTGGTTTATATAAATTTACTGGTTTTAATTCAACTAAAAGACAACCTTTGGATTCCTATGTTGTTCACGCTGATGAACTAAGTAAATTATGGCATGAAAAATTAGGTCATTTGAATTATGGTAAAATGCAAATGTTAACTAAAATGGTGCATGGCTTACCTCATATTTTGTCTACTAACGGTGTTTGTGAAAGTTGTGTTCTTGGTAAACATCATAGAGAAATGTCTGATAAAGGTAAAGCGTGGCGTGCTAAAGAACCTTTGCAATTAATTCATAGCGACATTTGTGGTCCTCTTGAAGTTCCTTCTATATCAAATGTAGTCTATTTTCCTACCTTTATTGATAACTTTAGTAGAAAATCATGGGTTTATTTTTTGAAACATAAAAGTGAAACCTTTTTTAAATTTCAAATTTTTAAATCCTTGGTTGAAAATGAATCTGGTAAAAAGTTAAGACTTTAAGAACTGATAATGGGGAGGAATTCATTAAGAAAGAATTTGAAGCCTTTTTATCTAAACATGGCATTCGACATCAAAAGGTTGGTCTTTACACATCTCAACAAAATGGACTTGCTGAAAGGAAAACAAAACTTTAGTTGAAATGGCTCGATGTATGCTTTATTCTAAAGGATTACATAAGAAATTTTGGGTTGAAGCCATAAGTTATGCTAACTTTATTTTAAATAGAGTTCCTACAAAAGATGTTAACTTGTTAAGCATGTTACCCCTGAGGAAAAATGGAATGGTAGAAAACCTGATATTAGTAACTTTAAAGTGTTTCGTTGTGAATGTTGGGCTCATATTCCTGATGAAAAACGGAAAAGTTAGCACCCAAATCTCACAAGTATATATTCATTGGTTATTCTTATGATTCTAAGGCTTATAGGTTGTTTGATCCTTCTAAACAAAGTGTCATAATTAGAAGAGATGTTCAACCTATTGAAATCTCTACACCACCTGAGTCTGTAGAACCTCATGTTACTTTGAATATTCCCTTATCACCTGTTACTTCTATCTTAGTTACTCCTTCCAATTCTGTGACTGATCTTAGTTCACCTTCTTCCTCCTCTTCAAGTATTCCACCTGATTCTCTTGAAGATCCTGAAGTGACTTTTGTCCCTTCTAACCTTTCTGTTTGGGCTCGGAAAACTCTTGAATCTACCGGAAGTGATATCGGAATCCCTTCCGATATTCATAGAACTAGATCTAACTTTGCTCTCATGACCAAAGTTTTAGCCACAGATGATCCTACTGCTTATGCTCAAGCTAAGGGTAAACCTCATTGGGAACAAGCTATGACTACTGAGTATGATTCTCTTATGAAGAACAAGACTTAGTCTCTTGTTCCTCTTCCTTCGGGAAAAAATTTAGTTGGTTGTAAATTGGTTTATAAAACTAAATTTACTGCAGACAAACAGATTGAAAAATATAAAGCTAGATTAGTTGCAAAAGGTTTTAATCAACTTGAAGGTATTGATTATAATGAAACTTTTGCTCCTGTTGCTAAAATGAATACAATAATAACCATTTTATCTAGTGCTTCATCTTATAAATGGGAATTACACCAAATGGATGTTAAAAGTGCTTTTTTAAATGGTGATCTTAATAAGACATTTATATACAACAACCTCTTGGTTTTATTAATGCTGAATCATCAAGTTTAGTAGGTAAATTATGGTCTCAAACAAGCACCTAGGGCTTGGTATGATAAAATTGATACTTATTTCTTGAATCATGGTTTTAAGCGTTGTATATCTGATCCTAACCTGTATGTTAAGCATGTTGATGATAATATCATTGTTATTGTTTTATATGTGTATGATCTTATTATCACTGGCAGCCAACTTCATCTAATTCAAAATATGAAATGTGAACTTCAAAAGCAGTTTGAAATGACTAATCTTGGTATATTACACTACATCTTGGGTCTTCAAATTTGGCATATGGAAGATGGTATTCTTCTCTCTCTGCCAAAGTATGCTACAGATTTATTGGCTCGTTTCCACATGAGTGATTGTAAACCTACTCCTAAGCCTTTTCAATCCAGCGTCAAGTTAATTGTTGAGTGTGCTACTCCTCTTGTTGATGCTACTCTTTATCGTCAGCTTGTTGGTAGTTTGATATATTTAACCCACAACAAGCCAGATCTCTCTTTTGTCGTCAGTATGGTTTCACGGTTCATGCAGCAACCTCATGAAAGTCATTAGCAAGCAGCCAAGAGAATTCTGAGATATTTACAAGGGACATTGTATTATGGTGTTTCTTATTCGAGCAGTGCTACAGTTTTACTTTCTGGTTATACAGATTCTGATTGGGCAAGTGACAGTTCTGACCGACAGTCAACTGCTGGTTATATATTTCAACTTGGTTCATGTCCAATTTCTTGGTCCACCAAAAAGGTGAAGACTCTTTATTTATCGTCATGTGAAGCAGAGTATAGAGTAGCCAAAGAAGCAGCTAAAGAAGCAGTTTGGTTACAGCATGTTCTCACTAAGCTTGGTCTGGTTCCGAAATCATCCACTGTGTTGAAATGTGACAATCAGGGTGCAATTCAACTTGCTTACAATCCGGTATATCACTCCAAGACAAAGCATCTTGATCTTGATGCTCATTACATTCGAGGTCTCGTCGCAGATAGTATTCTTTCTCTTGAGTATTGTCCTACCAAGCAGCAGGCAACGGATATCTTCACCAAATCCTTAACAGCAGCTAAGTGTATGCATCTTCGTTCTGTTATCACATATACAGTAGTCGGGCTACCATATTCTATTTTTCAGATTCAATACATTTTTCAGCCAGATCTCCTACATATGAGATGCTGAGATGAACATTTTTTATGGATCATTATTTTGTTAGTGGACTATTATACTCTCCCATGTCAGGACTGAGTCTCAGGACACTCAGGTTCGAGGACTGATGTAGCCATTTAGTCATTTACAGAGCAGTTGATGATGCCCAGATTGGTTTTAGTGTTTTCTCATTGGACAAAAGATGGTTCAGATGGATTATTTGCATGGTTATGACTCTGTATTTATTATAATGTGTTATGGTTATCATTGCTCTTATACTCATTTTTGTAACATATACTAGCATTTAGTATCATGATCTGGCGGTCATAAATATATGGACTTGGATATATTTTGTATTATGTATTGATGTCCCTACTTAGACTTTGAAGTTCCTGATCTATACTCATTGGTTTTACCCTCCTTAGGGAGAATAGAGGTAGTCATTCCCACCATTGTTTTGGCTTGCTAGTGTTGGCTTCATCATTCACTGTCTCCACCCATCCATTACCTTCCAGTTTTGTTCTTACCCGACTTACTACTTGACTTGTGGCATGGAGGACCTTTCCCCGCTAGAACCTTTGTTGGACAAACTTCCCTGTTCATACTGTGTGTCGGCTCTGAGTTGGTGATAGAACTTACCTAAAAGCAAGTTGGATTGTATGCCTAAATCATTCTGGTTGGTTGTGCCGATGTTTGGCACTGTGCAAAATTCCCCCTGGTCACTTGACATGTTGTTGGCTAAAACTGAAATCTCATGTACTACTTGTGTTGGAAATATTTAATATGCGCCCATGGAAAATGTAAATTCTAAAATGTGTTTCTTAACATATGTGAGCAAAGGGCAAGAGCAATGAAATGCTAAAATACCCCTTGAAGGGTACTAAGAAAAGGTCCCAAAAGCAATGGTTAAATATATGCTATATCCAAATATTGTTGACCTTATAAATGTGAATATGTCCCGAATGAAAGTTGCGATTAGTTGTGCTTTTAAACACTGGTGAAGTCCCAAAGGGTCATATAGGCCAAAAAGGCCAAACTTGATGTAGACATGATGCCTAAAGTTGAATAAGCACTCTCTGAACAACTCAACCATTTGTGAGGCACTGCCATTCCAAGTGTTGTTGTTTGTCCGGCGTATGGTTATAGTGAGTATTCCCTTTCCATATCCGAAGTGTCACAATGTTAAATTGGTAGTCATCCTTTGTCCTAACTCTGTAAATTTTAGCCTTCACCCTTCACCAGCAAATTGACTACAACTATGAAGTGAGTATAGTCCTGAAAGTCTAGTCTGAGTAATAATAAATAAAACCCTATATACATGTATTTGGTTGATGTACCGCCAGTGAGGTGACTGCTATTTGTTATGATTGTTACTTAAATGATTTGTAGAGCATGTCTTAACCTTGTAACACTTGCAACAGATGGATGACAGTCTGAGTTATATTATTGGTATGTGGCCATTTACAGGTGATTATATTGTCTATTGGATATTGTTGATGATTAGGCAGAGACCTGGAAAGGGTATGAGTATACACCCTAGATGGATTTGGACTCTCTGAGTCTAGTGAGATAGCTTGTTTTCAGTTCCACGCACTTGCAGAGATGGTCAGGCTCATTTTACCCTTTTGATGCAGTTTTGCTTCACAGGATGATGTGTTTGAGCAGGGAGATGTTTTTATTGGATCTCCTAAGGCGTTGTATGGGGCATAGGGGGTGCAACCACTTGATTGTACCATAGTACCCCCATACCAAAGATCTTGGTGGGCTCAGTTGGACAACGCTGGCACCCTTGGAGACTGTTTTGGCAGGTTCACATTTCCCGAGGCAGATTAAAAAATGATTAAATGACTATTGAAGAAATCGATTTGGGTTACTGAGGCAGAGAAATGACATGGGATGTGTCATGATGATGAGAGTGATGTCCTCCGCACCTTCTCCAGCAGTTACAGCACCTGATTGGGCCCACACCTATTTTTTGGGCATTTTTATATTATTTTATGGAGCTTTTCGGAAGCTCACGATTTCCTCAAGGCACAAAGTCAAAAAACTAAAATATTATATTATTTTATAGTGCCATGGGGACACCCAGAGGGAGTTAGTTAACACTCCATGGACCCACCATGTGCTTCATTTATTTCTTGTTGAGTGGGGTACCCTCTTTATGGGTGGTCTAGTCCACTTTGGTACTTTATGGTTATATTGATCCATGTATTGTATGTTGAGCTCATCTCAACCATTGATTAGAACATTTATAAATTTAATCTTAGCCACTCATTTTGAAAGTGGTTAGGATTTTGGTTCTCTCGTTCCTATTTAAAGGAGAGAGCTTCTCATTTGTAAAGGGTCTTTGGCTCTTGGATCTGATTAATAGAAAAACTTTCTTGTGGATATTTTTTGGATCTCCTTTGCATCTGGTGTTCTTAGATGGTGATTGGAAAGTTTTTTGCTTCCTAGCATTTGGGAAATTTGTGTGAGATCTATATTTTTTCTGGATCATTGTCTTGTCTACAGGAGGGCGACTTCATCTTGGGCGTTTTTGCAGGGGATCCTCAACTCAGTTGGATTGGCTTCGTTTTGTATCAGGGGGTTTTCATTAGTTTCATTGCAATCTATGATTACATCTTGTTAGTTTTTTGTAGATCTTGCTTTTCTTTCGTGATACGGCAAATCTGATATTGTTGACGTTTGCTTGGCAAGAGAAAGGGCGCATTGGTCACTTGGAGCAAAACGTTGGGCTTAGAAATCACACAGGTCTTCTCAAATTGATCGGGACAGCGGGGATCATCACCTTCAAGGCATCTACAAGGATTTCCAGGTAAAGTCTACAGGTTAGTTTCTCTCTTCCGAATCTCAACCCATTGACACATGCTTTTCTTCGTTTTACTAAAAATTCCATAAATAATTAAAAAACCAAAAATACTAAAAACTAAACCGCTCGATCTCTGGACAAACCACTGTTGGGTTTTGTAGATCAGGCCACCCTCTCACCAATTCACCCCTAACGCTAAGCTAATTCTGCCTAGTCTCCCCTAGATCTGAGAAATTGCCTTCTCAAACCCTAGCGCCCTCACTGAATTTTTTACTTCTTTCGAGATCTAATTTTTCCAGGAAAATAACAACTTGGGTTTGTAGATCGGGTTCTCTTCACTCCAAATCACCTCCAACGTTGAGCTAGAGGCTGAAAGGTGGCCCTAGATCTGAGAAACTGTCTTTCGGGACCCTAGCATTTCTCATCATTTTTCTGACTTTTTCCCAGATCTGATTTTTTCGGCATTTTTCCAACTTGGTTTTGTAGATCAGGTCATCCCCATCCCATTTCCTTTCCAACGTTGAGCTGATGGTCTCAAAATTGTCCTAGATTTGACGATCTGCCTCTCCAAACCCTGGCGCTAGCTAGTTTCCCCTGTAGACTTAATTTTCCAGCTAGATAATTTTCTGGATCTATATATCAGGACACTTCCTAGGTGGGTCGACTCCAACGTTGGGTAGATATTGACTACATTACCCTAGGTCCAACAGGCACTGATCTCCAACCCTAGCGCTAGCCCCTCTTTGGCCTCTTTTCCTTGCAATTTGATCTTTCCTTGATTGACTCGCGATCTCTGATATTGTCACATCTATCATCGAGTCTATCCATCAGTACTAGATATCCCCAACACTATCCTTGCCCTCCCTGCATTGGTCACGTTTCCCAAGGCAGCAGATATCTTCACCAGTTGCTAGCACCCCAACCCTAGATCTGATATTTACCCCATAGGTCACCTGTGTTCCACTTTGGATCAACCCTCATTTGTCTAAAACCCTTATCCAAAGCCTTGGCACACTTGGTGACACCTTCCATAGATCTAAGGTCTCCAATTACCTTACACCTTACGTACCTCAAGTCTAATTGATCGGATTTGGTGTCTAGGTCTGATCTCTCCTATCGGGAGCAGATCCAGATCTCCCCCTTTGTTGTCTTGGGCTTAGATAACATAAAGTGAAGGCTTCCTTGGTTGGCATGACAACCATCCATTTAGGAGTCTAGGCAGTCTTGGTTCCACCTCCTTAGTTGCTTGACCCTCTACCATCCATCCTGGATCCACCTCACATAGGCAACTACAAGGTTGGTGATAACACGTTCTTTACTTGGGATGAGGGAAGTTGAATCAAGGGGGAGCAGTAATGACTCCTTCCTTCCTTTGTTAGTGGGCTTTTCTCCCAGCCATTATTAAGGGGGAGTGTTGGAATATTTTATATTCCTTGGAAGGTAATAATGTCTTTGTATTATGTCGAAAGATATCCACAATCTTATGTAAAAGAGTAATACATTATATCCCATATTCATTATGGTAAAGTATACTATTGATATCCATCATTATATAAAGAGATGTCATTTAGAAGAATTATATTATCCCACATGTAATATGTGAGAGTAATTCGTCCTCATATCTTGGTATATAATAGGGTCAAGGGAGTCGCATCATAACAACAACTTGATCTTTCTGTATTGTATTAGGGTTTTATGGCATTGCTCTCTTGTAAGCTTGAGGAGATATTCTGGAGATAATAGAAGACTACATTCCCATGGACGTAGCCCAATTGGGTGAACCACGTATATCTGGTGTTCTCTTTTCTCTTGTTCTCTTTTATACTTATTGTTGATCTATTATCGTTTTGCACAGAGAGGTAAGCTAGTTTAGCTTGATCCCTCTTTCCAACTTGTGAACATGTGAAATAATATCATAACACAATATAAACTATGAAAATCATTTACTAGTTTATCCTTCTATCTACCAAGCAAGATAAAGCATGAAATAAAATTGGAGAAAAGAGAACAACAAGAAAACATCGATATACGTGGTTCACCCAATATGGGCTACGTCTACGGGAAGGGTTGCATCTTCCATTATTCTGAATATAGATCTCCAAGATTACATGGCATCCTCAAATATGCATCACATCAAGCTCCATCACCCAATCATGTCACAACCATATGTGTACAAATGACATACACAACATGTGATGTGTGATGAACTACAATCAACACATACCCAAAAAGGTCTCCTTCACCTCTCTTATATACCAAGAGGTTTGCATTACAATACATCCCATAACACATGTGGGATAAATGAATTTCTACCTCTTTATATAGAGAATGGTTACAAAGGATATAATTACAATGATGCATGTGGGATAACTTTATTTTATAATATTAGAGTTATTTTATGCCTTTAAATGATATTTTACCAATATACCACATAAGTCATCATTACATATTCTAACAGGCTATGTGTCACATTGCAAATGGTTTGGTGGAGACTCCATTTGAGAGGTGGTGCCTACCTCTCTAGTCCCACTCCGCATCAACTCAATCAAGATCCACTTATTTATCCATAACTCGACTTCAACTCCCACTCATGAATGCACCCCCCTTGGGTTGGCTTTCTCTACATAAACAACGCACGTTGCCATTGTTTTGCATCATAAGGTGGAACCTCTGCTAGTACTTCCTGTAATATTTTTCTGAGTATTGTTAATAAAAGGATTGGAGGCAATTTTTGTGTGGGGTCTACGGATGTTTGGATGGAGTTTGCTATTAAATATTAAGGTAATCTGCATTTTTTTCTTTTATGCTTGCACATGTTTGGGATCATCTTGTCTTCATAGAGAATTTATATTTCGGAAAGAATAAGAATTCATTCTTGATTGGTTGTTTTCTTATTGTAGGTTGTAAGAGACTACTTGATAATATATGATATCTAGTTTGAATCTATGTTTGCTAGGTTGTCTTTTATCAAATTACATAGGTATTTTTAATCCCCTTTGCAAGTGTTGAAAGTTCTTTACAGGAAATCTAAGTTGGAGTATTGATGAGCGAATGGGCTCTACCTTTTCTTTAGTAGGTTTCAAAATTAGAGAAGCATTATCCCTCTGATCTCACTGAGAAGGCGTTTTCTTTCATTTTACTTTCTTGCTCAACCTTGAATCCTCAACTTTTGATCGACAAGTCTTTTAAACTTTAATTTCAGTTCCAAGTTCCTTTTTGTTCTTAGATCTAAATTTTAAAGTCGTATTAAGAGTAGATCTAAGTTCCTAAAGTCTAGATTTCTAGTGCTCTTTAAATTTCGAATCTAAGATCTAGATCTAGCACTCTTCTTGCAAGTTTAAAGTTTAAATCTAAAATACTTGATTAAGACAATGTTTTGAGCTTTAAATCGTTTATCTAGCATTTAGTGCTTTCTTGTTTGCTTGCCATTCTCTTAAAGAGGAAAGCAAAGATCCTAAGAAGACAAGCTCTCTAGCTTGTCTCACTTAGTTAAATTTTACAATTTGTATTCATAGTTTAGCTTAAGAATTTTTTAGGATTTTCTGGAGGCTGTTCAAAGACACTCTTAAATTGTCTTTGAACACACATTTCATTAGAATTGAAAATATTTTATTACAAGAACAATCCTATAATTGAGATTATTTGTTATTTTGGAATTCTAGATCCACTATTAAATTCTAAATTTAATGAAATGTGTTCTTTTGAGCATCTTTTGCATTTGATAGCTTGCTAGTTTTTGCAGGTTTAACAAAAAAGAGAACGTAACTCTGGTCGTTTTGCGAGAAAATGGACCATTAAGAGCTCAACGAAGTTCCCCTTTCACCAAAAAGTATTTTTTCTATCAAGTTGTAAGCCTTTGGATCCAAATTATAAGGACCATAGTGCACTTCACCAAAAATTGTAATAAGTTAATAAATTTTCGAGTAGGCTCATAAGAGCCCACTCAACATCCCCCCTAGGGAAATCTGCGTCGGTGTGATTTTTGTAGTTTGACTGTTACTTTAGATTAGTTTTGCTTTCTTATGTTGTTATTTATTTTGCTTCAAGGAAACAAAATACTAACCCCGCACATTCCCGATTTACCCAAAAGGGGAAAGAGATTCGTGGTAAGAATAATTAAAAAAGAATCTCCTTTTGTTATTTCTTTTAGCATTTTAAAATTAACACGGTTGTGCACTCCCAAGTATCCCGAAAGGGGGAAAGAGATTCTCAGCTGTGAGTGGTTTATTAATAAAGATCGCACCTAATTTTAATAAAACAAACCAAGGAATCCTTCCACATATGCTCTGCACCGTTGCAGCTCGTTTGATCAGCTGGTTGTAACCAAAAAGGGATACAAATAACTAGATTTAATAAGAAAATCCACAGAAGTAATTTTCTTGAGAACTCAAGATGTTGCAAAGGGTAACTACTACAAAGTCAAGGGGCTACTCCAAGCAGATTCATCCTCGCCCCGTTGGACACTTGGTATTACTTCTTTAGCGCTCAATTCAAGGGAACTTGACTTGTTGGGCCAAACCCCAATTTACCCACTCCTTAGTTAACTCATCTAATAAATCTTACAACTTCCCAACGAGACATTGCAATACTTTCACTGAGACTACAGCAGCAACCCTTATACAGAAGCACTCCATATTCACTAGCACTCGTCTTCCGCATTTTTATGGTTAAATCAATTTCCACATATTATCATGAATGGTGTTTGAATTATCAATGTGGTTTTTATTATAATTCATTTGCAGTAACTCTTTGTTAAAGATTTTAATCCATTTCATGTTTAACTCCTAGAATCATTGTTTTCCTTTCATAGAATAAAAACCATAGATTTTCTTTTATTAGGGACCACCCCCCTTGGCTTCGCTAAGAGTTAGCCTAGACAGAAGAGCTAAGTATCAGGCTGCAGCACTTGGCTTGAGCTTGCCCTAAGGTCGCACGCAGTGGCTTGAATATTTCTGCCACGTCACCCAAGGTACGAATTAGGCAACAATAGGAGGCAATGCTTGCACCTCCACCTAGATCTGTGTCCAACCTCCTCTCCAACTACTGAAATTGCTCCCTCTTCAACTACCTGCCCTAGATCATGTGTTGGAGATCTGTGTTGGTCCACCATGAATTGAGAGTTCTGCTCACTCTCTCGCTCGCCCTCAAGAGTCATCTCATACTAACTAGGTCCCCTCACAAAGCTGGAAGAATCCTCTCCATTGGCTGCCACTAATGCTGCCATTGAGACTAACCTCCCATCAAACTCACCATCAATTGGATGACCCAATACTTGACAAGTCCTATCGTCTCTAATGCCTAGCATTCTCACTGGACCCATGCCCTCCTTTATCGAATACATAATAACCCGCCCTCCTCTATCGAATACATAATAACCCGTCCTCCCAAGTGACGGACCGCATATCCGTCATCCTCCAGAGCTGGCACTAGGAGTAAGTTCTTTCTTGGCTCTAGAACAAGTAGCACTCCACTCACCTCTAGATAACCTCCAGACTCGAGATGGAATAGAACAAATAGAACTCCTTCTATTGCATGGGTGACATCAAACCCATCTTCTGCAAATATAGTTTTGTCTACATCTGTCAACTCCAAGACATAGCTCTTGTTCCTGTCATATGGCGTGTTGCCCCACTATCCACATACCATGCTCCAGTATCCACACACTCATCAACACTGTTGCCCGAAAGAACTAATACAAGCGAGAATTCCTTCTCGGATTTCTTCGCATACTCTTCCACTTCAGCGGAAGTGCCAACCTTGGTCTCTTCTTTCTTTTCTTCTTATTGGGACACTGGCCTGCATAGTGGCTATAGCTCTAACAAGCAAACCATCTCACCTTGCTCATGTCCTTCTCAAATTTGGCTCCACTACTCGAACCCTTCTTCTTCTTGTCCTTAGCTGCAAGGGCCACATTCTGCTCATCATCCTCATTTTGCTGGCCTGTATGACTAGAGTTCAATCTTAGCTCCTCTTGTAAGAAGTCATCCCAATGTCTGGTCCATGTCGGCATGTTCTCTCTGGCGACAAATACATGTACAAAATCTTTCCATGGTTGTGAGAAGCCATTCAAGGTTGTTCTCACCAACTTTGCCTCATCCACTACCTCAGAAACAACCCCAAATCATCGCGTACCTATGAAATCCGGGTCAGGTATGATGTAACATTCTCAATCTTGGTCATCTTAGTGTTCCATAACTTCTCCTGCAAAACCATTTTCCGGTTTTGATTGTTGCTTTGAAACAACTTTATCAAAGAAACCCACATCTCATAGGCATTATTCTTCCCTGACACATGAGATATCAGATGGTCTTTGACTGCATCAAGAGGAAAGTGTTTAGCCTTCACATTCTTCTTCTTGTACTCAGCCAAGTCATTAGCATAAGTGGGAATCGTGACAACATCCTTGGTTATATCCCACAACTCAAGTTCCTCCAGAAGTGATGAGACCCTCTCCTTCCATGGAGTGAAGTTGGACTCTCCCACAAGCCTGTCCTCAAACCGCAATCCAAAAGTTAGAGACATAATCTCCAACCGACCAAAATCAACTCAGCAAATCACTTGTTTCCCAATGTGTCAAAATCACTATTCAGCTGTACAACTCAACAACACTCTTGCGTACACAACTGCCACAACACAGTCCACTGTCAAACTCAGAGCCTTAGCTCTGATACCATGTTAAAAAATCTCGGAATCTGTGTACTGAAATCAATAGCAGAATTCAGCAAACACTTGCTACATTTTGGTATTAGTCTTCTACAGGCACAAAAATAACTACATTTCACTGGAATACAATTTTAGTGACACTGTAACTTAATACGCAACACTAAGATCACATTTTAGCTGCGGAAATAACACTTGACAGCAGACTGTAATAAAAAATCAGATAGAAAAATTGGTCAATGATCCTAGAAAACCCCTTCTGGGGAAAACCAATCAAGAGTGTTTTTATTGAGTTTCAAGAGAGAATTTTTCAGAAAGTACAACAATAATAATTTACGACATTTAATATTCAGAACAAAACCTGATTTTTCTGCCCTTCATCAACCTCGAAATGTGTGCCAGACATTACATAGTCAGATACAGGAAATCTGACTTGTACAGCTTCATTGTACATACATTACTGGCAGCATTTACTCCCTTGGTTTGCGTGCACAAGCACCTTTCAAATTCTGTATGAACTGACAGGCTGCAACAGTACCTCAAAACTTGTGCTAACAGCAGCTAACTCCTGCTGCACAGCCCCCACCTTTTCAGTTGTTCAGCAATCCATTAAATTTTGTAGCCTCCTCTTGTTTTGTGTCACCTCTCTACTTCAAAAAGTGTGCCAAATCACTGCTGCACATACAGCAGCACATCTCAGCCAGTTTCTTGGAGTGCATGCCCACTAGCAAACCCAGCAAGTGAACCCTCCTTGCTTGAAACTTGTGCCCTTACTCTGCTGCGACTCCTCTCTCCACTGAAACTCTTCACACTCTCTTCAAAACTGTGCTACTCACACTTCTCACCAAGCTCATCTCTTGGAAATCAAGCCACTCCAAAAAGCTCTCTTGGAATGAATGCCAATGTCTTATCAAGTCTTTTTATTCACATTTTAGGGTAACTCGTTTTGTCTTTTCAACTTCTAGGGCCTAGATTAAATCTTGGCCACAAGATCAAGGGTTGTGTTTTAATCTCAAGTTCACTTAAATCACTTACATGAAACTATATAAAAACACTTTTCTTTTTAAAAAGTCACTTTCACCCTAAAATATTAAAAAGTGCACGTTATATTATAAAGTCAGTTTATAAAGAACAACTTACTTTAATAAAGTACATCTCACTTTAAAAATATAAAGTCACATCATTAAGTTTATAAACACTTGTTATAAAGTCACTTTATGTCATTAATGAGACCCCCTTGTTCTTGGAACCCTGCACCTAGGCACCTGATGCAGGAGTACATCCGAGCTACCAAAACTAACATACATGACATTTTAAACATTTTATAATTAGAAGAAACAAAGAACAAGAAGTTTTATTATTTACGCCCATACTGTTTAATTACCTTTCAATTTACTAATCCATTATTTTATTATACATTTGATACAACTTTTGCATTAATATGCTGAGCTGTCTATATTTATAATTATCCTAGTACGCTAGTTCAGAATGAGAGCATGTAAATATCATCTGTTTTACTCAGCTGTAAAAATTGGATACTGTTTTTTGACAATTTCAAATAGCAATAAGCAAGTAGATTATTGTTTATCCATAGTTTATGTTCTGTAATTTCAAAAACAGAGTAAGTGGCTACGTTTTGGCATGGCCTATTACGTACATTACAGTAGTCACAAATGCCATAGGAATTCACAAGAAAAGGTACCAGCCCATAATGACCAAAGGACAGAAAATAATAATATAATAAATGCGATAGATACAAGAATGAATGATGTGCAGTCAAGGAGACAAGCATATATAGTACCTTAGAGACATATCAATACTAAAGGACGTGACCTTCCACAGTGATTATTAATATAATTTAGGTACATTGCATGGCCTAGCATGCTTATTTCTACATTCCATGCAATAATTAGGTAACAAACCTGAAAAGGGGTTGGGCTTCATTTGTCCAGAAAGCAGTGTCATCAGCAGCCATGCTATTAGAAGTCAACGGAGTGTCATCACTCCAACCATAAGACTCATAAGCAGTATTCTTGACAACCAACCTTCCAGAAATTGATGGAATACTAGAATCAATTCCAGAAGGCCCATAAGAATCTTTGTCGGCATCCCCGTTGGGAATTAATGGAAGGGCACCAGCTAGATTATATGCCCTATATATACTTTGATTATTTTCTTCGTTATCTTGATGTTCTTCAGTTTCATCTTCCCCTGTATATCAGTTTTCAAAAATTTCAGACTAGTACTATTATAATTACAATGAAACGCCATTAAATATTTTTGTCCTTCATCAAACAGAAATTCAATCCAATAAAGGATATTGGTGTATGACAACCACAAAGATATGATGAAAACAGATCTCAGAATCTCATTATAATTCTACAATTTAATTATGATAAAAGTTTGCAACTAATAAGAGTATGATATGTCCCTTTCCAAAGGGTTAACAGTTTTTGACATATGAATTGTATGCAGAGCTTGAATGATTATTTCCTATCATACCATAATCACAGCACCATTACCAGTCATCCAGGAGATAGACGAGTAACATGAACTGGCTAGTTCTTCAAAGTAAATTCAGTGTACAAATCCATACCACAATCATTATAATATTATGAATAGTGTCAATCAAGATGTTGAAGGTCATGCAATAGACAAAGGCATGCATGTCAAACTGAAAGAAGGCTTTCAACCAACACTCTAGTCTCCTTGATGCAGTAACAGTAAATGATTCATTTTTTAAAGAACAACACTAAAGATTTTACAAGTTTCACCCTTATCCAATCGAGTAAGATGCAACTGAAGCTTCAGAGAGCTGCAACTCACAAGAAATTATAAAAAAGGGGATTTTGGCAAGCCAAGAAATAATTCCCACTTAATTCATTGGAAAGCCAGAAATAAAAAATGAAAAAAGGACATTATATTGATCTCCACTAACGACCAATGATAGATCAATTGGACTCAAGTGTACAGCAAGTATCAATGTTCAAATGAGTGCTTTGGGCATCTCATCACTAGAGAAGAACAAAAACAAATGCAAAAAGACATATGAAAGTGAGGGTGAACCCTTGAAAGTGTAGTAGAGAACACCCCTCCAAAGTAAAAGGGAACAACCGAAGTCATGATGAAGACAGCCAAGGGATACATTGACTCCAAATGGAACCCTAAGCTATCCAACAATGTCTTTATCGCTCATCCAATGCCATCATCAAACCAGCCAACCCGGTCCACTTTCCTCCAATATCAAGATCAGAGATGCCTGGCCCTCTTCATCAGGAAAATATTCAGCCACAAATCCCAGTTCTTGTAGGCCCCATCCCACGATGGGACTACCAAGAGGATCACCTCATACTTTCATGTTGCTTCATCAAATCGGGTAACAAGAGATGGGCAAAGTTCCAAAGCACTTTACACCATATGGCATAGAGATCAAACGATGTCTTTGAGACCGGTTTGGAGATGTCGGACCATACATCCAACTACACATCCTCATAGTGACAGATGGATCAGCTCCAAACAAATCCAGAGTGGGGTGCCTCCCACTCGTCAGAATACCTCCCAGCCCCAACTAAGCAGCCAAATATCTATTCAAAGCTTCTTTCCTTCAGCCTTAGATGGTAAGAGAGCAAGGCTCCCTCAATCGTATGCCCCCCCCAAAGATCATACAGCAAGATCCCACTATGGTGCTTGAGGAATCTGACTACAGGTCAGTGCCTCGATCTTCCCCCTCCCCCTCTGTCAGAATACCTCCCAGCCCCAACTAAGCAGCCAAATATCTATTCGAAGCTTCTTTCCTTCGGCCTTAGATGGTAAGAGAGCAAGGCTCCCTCAATCGTATGCCCCCCCCAAAGATCATACAACAGGATCCCACTATGGTGCTTGAGGAATCTGACTACAGGCTAGTGCCTCGATCTCCCCCCTCCCCCTCTGTAATCAGCCCCAGGAGACCTTGACATCATTACTTTTATCTTCAAATCTCTCTCTCTCTCTCTTTCTTTACTAGCACTGAGATGTTTCCAATCTCGGACATTCTCACTTTGTATCACTGCACAATGACATTGTTGTGTATACAAATTTTGGTGTCGGCTAGACCGAGTGATTTACTTTTCTTCCTTTATTTTTGCTTTTAGCATTTTCTAGGAGTTGCCTTCACACTCCCACATTGTATTCATAATGGATGTATCTTTTAGGCTTGTTTATACATTGGCAAGAAATCAACCACTAACCCAACACAACTATGGAATTTCCCCCCAATGTGTCACTACCAAAAGAAACTCCTCTTTTAGGTTTCTTAAGCCTACAAATGAGCAAGACTACACTAACCAAGCGAGAGATCCTAAACAGACTTTCTCAAAGGTCAACTACAAGGGTTTGGTTAATCTAAGATACTAAACTATTTTTGGAAAAGAGGTGCCTAGCTAAGGTAAGAGATTAGGATCAAGACACACTCTAGTTAACAATTCAAGGGTGTGGATGAAATAGTCACCATGAAAGGAAAAGCATCATACAAGTGAAGTAAGATTTGAGCATTAGCAAACTATGATTTGTTTTTAGCATTGTGTTGACCCTTAAAATACACTTAACCGTGGAAAATTTTTCCAACCACTAGGCGTGTTCCTGAGGGCAACTACGAGTTTAGAACCCAATGTCACCTCGATTCCTAACTCCTTCGTTTAGACCTAACTCCTAAAAAGGTTAAGGGGGGTAGTCCCTATTTACTATGTTTCAAAGGTTGTGTTTTAGGAGTTAAAGATGAATAAATTAATTTAAACTTTATGGCAATCAATCATGCAAAAATGCAATAATTTCAAATGACAGGCAAATCTTTCTTTGTTCGTAAACCAAATATAATTGCAAGAGAAAGATAGTATTACTAAACCAGTGCCTTCCTGAATCGAGTTATGGAGTCACAAACAAAGATTACAATGAAATTGCCAAAATGCACAAATTGCTCTAAATCATTCGTTCACCAAAATAATCAAAAGACCACATTCATCAAATGTAAAATACTTTAAGCAAATGAACTAAAGTGTACAGGATGAGCTTGAAGTAGAACCGAACCGAATAAACGATAACTGCAATAGTAAATAAAATGAAAGATTATGATGTTGTGCAAGTGGTCCAATCGATTTTAATTTATTTTAAGGTCTTTCTTCCACTTAGGGGATTATTGTGTTTGCATGAGAAAATAAACCAACTAACTAATGTGTCTACCTCCAACCCTTATCCCTCAACAGAGAGAAATTGTTGGGTGCTCAACAAGAGAGCACAAGGCTCCCTCCTAGCTCCACAAATCAGTCCCAAGAACTAGTCAGGTACTCAACAGGCGAACACAAAGTGCCACGAGGCCCCCAACGACCTCTACCCCTCTAGCTCCACACACTAATCCTCTTTTCTCAATCTTACAATAATAGATTGAAATGCCTATTATTCTAGCCAACTCGAATCTTCTCCCTTTCTTGTCATCCAAGGTCGGACCAACCAGCAAGGAGAGTGAATACGGGGAACCAGCAAGGAGAGTGAATACGGGGCAAAGATTGGGGCAACGTTTATTTTAAACAAAATGAAGAATTTAATTATTTTTAACAATGCAAGCCAACACGATATTGCAAGGATGGCATAGCCGAATCATTTGCAAGGTGTGGGAAAATAAAAATAAAAAAAAGAAAGATACAAGCCAGCATGATTTCACAAGGATGGCAAAGCCAAATCACTTGCAAGGTGTGGGCAAATGAAAATAACAAAAATAGAATGCTAGCGACACAATTTTGCAAGGATGGCATAGCCAAATCACTTGCAAGGTGTGGGAAAAAATAAAGAAGAAAATAAAAACAAAATGAAACTCTAACTAATCTAAACCCATGCCAATCAACAATTGCTTATACAAAGGTGGGCAAGCCCAACTTCTTTTGCTAGCAATGGATGGCGAATAAAGGAAACTTCAACTTAACTTAAAATGAAAAATAAGAAATCAAGTCCAAGAGACTCTTTTGGACTTGTTACAATGGCTGAAATTTCAGCATAAAGATTAAGAGGAAAGAAGTGAGAAAACCCGTGTTTTTACCCCTTTCTTGTGATGGCCTTGAGGCTCTTCCTTTGGGGTAGCCTTTGCACCCTTCTTAGCTAAAATTTGAGAGAGTTTTGCCTTGTTTTGTTACCAACCTGCTAAAAACCAGCAAACAAAAAAAGATAAAATGTGCCCAAAATCACTTTGGGGAAGTTAATATGTTAGTGCAATATATATACAAAATTTACACAAAGTTGTCAAATGAATAATTTTGAAAGAGCTTGAGGATACAAGGGTTAAAATCAGATTTGAAACACTCAACAAACTAAGATTAAAATGCAAAAAAATGTGTGTAAAGAAAGAGAAAATTGGTACTTTGTTCTTCAAGAAGTGAAGCAATGGAGCATCCAACCGAGGAATCCCACTCTTCAATCCAAATAATCTACAACTTATAAGCTTTTCAGTACACAACTAATAGAAGGTGAGAATCAAATAATGAGCAAAAAAATCATAAACTTCAAACTAGAAAATATATGAACTTCTTTTGCTACAAGAATGAAAACTCACAAAATTTATGGAATGCAAATACCACAAATCTTACCAAAGCAAATAAGTATGCTTCCTTGACCAACCAAACTTGTGTAGCTCCTTAATCATGGAAGCAAATCATCAATGAGAACAATGGACACAAGATTCCTCCAAAGACTTTGATTAACAAAGCCAAATGGTTGAAAATTATAATGGCCCAAGCAAGAGCAAGGGCAAGAGAGCAAAAGAAAAAGAATGAGAGCAAGAGCGTGAAGAGTGTGGGTGTGTGTGTGTTTTTCCCCAAATGAGGACGGGAAGCCTCCTTAAATAGAAAATGAGTGAGGAGAGAGCCCAAATACATGTATACATGTAAGCCACTTGTCAAAATGAAAGAGTGGGAACTCAAAGAGAGGAACCACTTCTCTTGGGGGCACCTCCTAGGGTGAGAAATCAAATAAAAAATGGTGGTGAGACCCCCCTCTAATATTTTTAATCTTCATTCTAGGCCCAAAGGGGGGGACCACCAAAGTGGGAGCCCTTACTTTGGCTTATTTTTAATAATCTCAATTTCCATGGTAGAGAGTGCACCCCCACTTTGGCGACATCTTCATTCTTGTGAAACACTTTGTAACACCCCGGTTTTTGACCCCAATGCATTAAATGTACAGGATGTATATATTGTAATTAATCATGGTGCGGAGCTAAAGGTGAAAGCCCCACCATCGATTTGGTTGTGTTATGTTCGGCGATTGGAATCGTTGCCGATGGTCTATCGTGGTACACGACATATATTAAGTTTTGGCATCATGTAAATATGCATCTTTAATTAAATAACCCAACCAGCTATGTTCGCAACAACTAAATTGAGAAGGGGCATGATTCTCATAAGGATAAGGGGGGGAATGTCAAACCTTGAACCAATGGAGAAAAATCCATGTGTCACCACCCCTTTTGACTTGCTCACCTTCCCTTGTCTTATCCAACTACCACCATTAAAATTTCTGCTGTTAGTTGGGGCAGTTATGGCTGGGGAGTGGAGTGTGGCAGGACTGTCAGTCCTTGCCCACACGCACACTCCACCAGCAGGTTGACCCTCACGTTGGCAAAAACCACCGCCGCCATCACTCCAGGGGACTCTCCACGACGGTGCTAAAACACTCACACACTTCCGACTAAGCCATTCTCTCCACTACGCCATTTTCTCTCCATTGTCGGTTCATCCTCACGCATAGGCAGGGAATTGTTCATTCTCACGCAGGGAAAAACATCCTGTGTCTCACGCATAGGCGGGAATTGTTCATCCTCACGCAGAGACGGTAGTTCCATTCGTTCTCACGCACAGGAATTCTTCCTGGTTTTTACTCACGCAGCGAGCTGGGAGCCGTGTAACCCACGATTTCCCTTGTGAATAAGCCATTCACGTTCTGTGTGTGCATGTTTTTCCATACAGATTTTGTGGATTGTGTGGGTGTATGTTTTCCTTATAGACTGATATGGCCGTGTCATTTTTCCGCCCCTTCAATGTTGAGATCGGGGCTGTTGTTCTTCCCCTGATTTGTGGTTGTTATCGTTCTACCCAAGATTCACAGGTTTGCTGTGGTCTCCCTTACATTTTGGGACTGCTGTAAGTTGCTTGGGAGTCATTTTGGCCACGATAGGGCCAAGAACGACCCAGGAATTGTTTTCCTTGCCCAAGCTGTGAATCGCTTGTGTGATTGCGTGTATGCAGTGGTTGGTCTTCGAACCGTGTTGGGAGCAGGGATGGGGGCTTGGTTTGCTTGATAAACCTGGTGTGTTTGGAAACCACACAGACAGAACTAGAGGGCTAACTTTCTTCTCCACAACCCCTGAATAGCACTGGAAGGGAAGTCAGGGCCTGAGGGACTGTGTAGCAGAGAAGGGACTGATTTCTTGTGTTGGGTGTGTGTGTGTGTCTTAGAAGTCAGACTAATTCTGGTGTAGGTGTTCCTAGCTCTATAATGGGCTCACCAGCTTAGCATTTAGCCTTTCCCGGATCCTTGATGGCCTGATAAACCTGACCATGTTGGCTTGGCTGTCTTGTTGATGGCCTAATAAACCCAACTGCGTTGGCTTGGCTATGTTTTGTGTATCCTTGGCTATGTGTAAGCCTGCTTGTTCCTTATTCCTTGGGGAATCATGCCCAGCTCAGGGGTGGCAACGTTGCTAAGAGATTTAGGAGCATGCTAGCCTATGGTTGGGTGGAACATTGCAGCGACGTAGCTGGTTGCGGGACGAGTTCTTTATGAGATAAGTAATCTTGACCATTTCGTCTCTGCATTTATATTTATTGTTTAATGAATATGATGAACATGTTGAATGAATGAAGGTATGTTTACTTCCGCTGTGTATGATAGATAATTAGGTATCTGTGCATGTTCTACTTGAATGCATTTTCCTTCAGCATTTTATGAATGCACATGTTCATGGGGCTGGTTGCCCAGATGGTTAATGTCTTGGTAGCGTCCTCTTCGCTGGTCGGAGGGTCGAGGATGTTACACACTTGCATGGGGGGGGGGGGGGGTTTCTTCTAAAGTCACCTTAGGAACATAACATAACACTTAGAAACTTAATTTCCCCCTTCTAAATGACTTTAGGCACTTTTCTAAAATTTGGCTTGCTAATTAATTGTCAATTTCCCTGATTTCCTTGACTGACTTTGACAAATATGACCCAAACCTTAGCAAGACTTGTCCAAATGACTTCAAAAGTTCAAACTTTGCCCAAGGGTGTAGGGGGACTCATGCCATTGATTTTGAGTACCCATACCCCAATCCATGGGCATTAAATGTCATTTCACCCTCTTTTTATTACAACATTTTTATACTGAGGGACATTTTTTAATCACCAAAAATTAAAAAATCCTAGGTAAAATCTAATGAAATTCCGCAAGACTCTGGATAATGTCTAGCATGGTTACATAAAACATTCCTAGGCCTCAGTCGCCTCGTGGACTTGATCATTAGAATGCCTTTCACCACTTTTGAGGTATTTTTGAGTGAAAAACTCAGATAATTAAAATCACTAAAACGGAATTTTAATTATCTAGGGGAAAAAACAGATGAAAAGACTTCCCTAATAATAAAGTCCTAGGTAACCAAGTTATACAAAAACTAAACCTTTATGCTGACATATCATTACAATATCCCCTGTAGGGGTGCAGAAATTCCATGGAAAAAAAATAAGGAAAAAAGTTGTCTCGCTTGAAAATACTTTATTAAGTACTTCTTTCTCATCTTCAATGCACATGGTACATGGTTGGCCACCTAGTTGGTTAGGTGGTCCACCTAGTTGGTTAGGTGGTCAACGCACTGTATCATATAAGCATTGATATAAGTCATGGCACTTACAACTTAAGCAAGATATGACAATGAGAAATCAAGCTCCTAGTATGTTATCATCCATGAATCATTATGTCAATCAAAGAGGCATTCACATGTAAGTATGAGATTAACCATCAAAGTATAAAAGATAGTGAATTATTATTGAGCTCTTAAACTATTAGAAAATGCAGCAATGAAAGTTAATACATGTGACTCAATTTAGACATAGCATAACCAGCAAATTATATTAACCATTAATAAGTTTTCAAGAGGGGCGAACAACTTTGTGAGAGCAAATGACTGAAAATAACCAAATGTTTGCCATAAATTAGATCAACTTGCAAAATATAAATGCTAAATAAAAGCACTTGGTTGATCTAATTACAAAATCAGAATATTGACAAGCTGAAAAGATGACTAACAATAGTGAGCATGCATCTAAGTATCAATTTTTTGAATTAACACCTAAATACACAATGTTAGTAGATTCTCATTCAAGAAGGGCTAATCAACAAAGAAAATTTTGATGTAACTTTCAGATCTGAAAATAAGTAAACATAACAGCAAATTAAAGCTAATGGGAGCTAATTTTTAAAATATTAGAACAGCCTACTAGCTAGGTACTTGAATCACTTAACAAAATCAGAATTTCAAACTCTAAAACACACCAAGAATTAGATATATGTTATTTTATGAGGTCTTATAGTGTGTTAAAAGTCTATCTCCTTAGATTTTTTGTTAAGTTTTCTATGCTGCCATAGCTTGAGTCCTAACTTGATAAGCATTTAATACATTTTCACAATAATAGCATAAAGAGGATCAGTGCAAGAAACACAATCACAAGGTACAGAGCAATTTACCGTGGGAAACCCTAAAAGGAAAAAATTAGCAAAAACATCTTCAATATAGATTTACCAAAATGCAATGACCAAAGATCAAGGTCTCATATAGAGAGAGACCAAACCCTAAGCATAAGAGCCAAACCACCAAAGACACTAGTCCTCCTCCTTTTGTGTCCCTCCTTTCTCTCTCTTGCGCAATACAAGTGTGAGTGAGTGTGTGTATAAAAGAGGGAGGGCGCCTCCCTATTTATACTAGTTTCCCAACTAACATTTTACCTAGCTAGGCCAACCTACCTAGGTAAACTTCACAATAATATTTATGTTCTTCTTTTTTGGGTGTTATTGACCCGACTTACAATGGAGGGTTTACCTCAAGACTTTTACATGACCTTTTACATCAGTAACATCTCCCAAACGAGGAATAATGTAAAGTACATGTAGAATATTCTTCGAAGTTATAGTATTTCAACAGTTTTAGTAATTATAAGAATTTGAGCCAAGGAGGGGGAGTGAATGGCTCCCCCAAGAGTTTCTTTGATATTGGAATGAGTAGATCCAAGCACCTGAAAAATTCAGAACTTATTAGTGGATATAAAAATGGAAGAACTTGAAACAAATGAAACTAATGAAAATAAAGATCTAGTGTCTTAAAGGGAAACAAGTATTGGGCAATTTGAAGAAAAAACTTGATATTAAAATGAAAACTTCCATTTACACATTCTGTCAAACACTTGAATATCTAGCGTTTTGATTAAAATTTTACTCATGAATTTAAAATAAAAACCACCACTTCAAGATCTTCTCAAACACTGAAATATCAATCAAACACATGAGACACAAATATGTTTGGTCAAAAGATTGGGCAGAACCCCAACTCCAGGGAAAACCCTAAGAAGAGCTTTGTAGTGTCCCAATTCGAAAATTCCCCACAAAGGCAGAATTTTGGAAAATTTGGCTTAGCTAGTCTTTACTCTAGGGGGTTCGAATGGCACAAGAGGGTCTCAAATTTTGTAGGAACTGATGTGGAGAGTCTTATAACTCTTTAATGGACTCTCTGATAGTTTTATAACAGGTCATAAACATCTACAACTCGATTTGGGCATGATGGAAAAAATGGTAAAATTACTAGCAATTTATGATGCAATTCCCGCTAGGGTGTGGGAAGAAATGGCTCTCCAACTCCTATGCAACCCTCCATAATTGTCAAACAGAGTATGGGGACTGTAATTAGACTTCATTTACTGTCATTTGATGTGGTTAAGAGTTCTGCGACAGAGGATTAAAGCTTCGTATTCGAATGCATAATTTCAGTGATATTTGCTTAAGGGAAATGACATATAAAAGCTCAACTTCAACTCATAAATGGTGCATATAATGGTTCAGAACGGAGCAAGATGAATATAGACCATTGACAGCATTCCAATAGCTCACTAACAGCATATAACATTGATCCAAATCGCAATACACATCAGATATACAACTCCATTGAAGTGGGAAATCATCACATGGAAACTAGTCACAACAAAGCTTGGAAATATGGACATTTGCATATGTATTTCTTCTGATTTCGACTTACAAAGAAGATGAGAGACATATTACAGAGCCATGAATCATTCACCCATGCTTGGTCATCAACTGAACTCAATGGGGCGCAACCACCATTCACACAAGTGCACCTTCATGGAAATACATGGAAATATGGAAGTGGGAATTGAGAGAATGGGAGGAGAGATGAATCACGAACAGTAGCAGCCTCCTATCTACAACAAAAACATTCCATGAAGTTCCAAATGAGAGGTCAGGGTGGCCTCTCTCATAGCCAACTTGGATGAGAATCTCACTCTCTCGAAATTGGCTCACTAGTAGGATAGGTGTGCACTCACCGTGCAATGGACAAGCTAATGCTCTCCAAAATGCCAAAGGCAAATGATCAAATGATCAAAATCCATTTCCATTCCTCATGACATATTTTTATAATCCTCCAAAGGTCCTCCAAGGTCAAATTCACTCCCATAGGCTTCCTCCAACTCATCCTTGATGTTTAGTAACCACCATGCCACTTGGCCTTCTCCTCACCCCTTCATCTTCCTCCAAATTCGAATGGCTGCCACCTAGTTCCAAATGTGCCCTCTTCGAAGCTATTTTTAAACCCTGGCATGTCAGAATGTCATAGGTCTGCAATCAGGTCTGACTTGTCATAGAATCTTCCATCATTGTCGTCATAAAACATAGGGAATCTAGCTCCACATGGCACCTAGTTTCTTCCTAGACTCTTCCTCTTCTATGGGGAGTTACTCCTGCTCAACCACTCGAATCCTTGGGCTCATGATATGCCATTTAACAACTCTTCACCTTCCAAGAACATTCCATCACTCATAATTTCAAATTTGAGGTTAAGTCATGACATGTGTAAGGAAGAATCTAGCCACCCAAGGCCTCCATGGACCTCCAAATGTCCTTATGAAGTAATGCCACTTTATTTTCTCCATATTTATAATTTGTATGACCCAAATTAATGTGTAAATGATAAACTAAAGTTCTCTTGGGTCCCATAGCTCCCTTATTGAAATATTTAATGTCTCCTCCCCCAACCTAGGGAACTAGTAGGTGAGTGAAAAATTTGTCAGCTAGTAAACCTATTGGGATGGGGACATGACAAGTTTTGTTAAGAAGAGTGATCAGAAATAGTTCTACAACATAAGAATTTATTTCTTCAACCATCACTAACAAAATTTTACCAAAATGGAACAACAAACAACTACCTCGAAAAACGTGCCAACTACTTGTAACTACTTATCCTAACCACCTAATCTAGGGTTGAGATTCATTTACAAAATCAAGGGCCATCATTTAATGCACTCACTTTTTAATAATTAATTCACTTTAATTATTAAATAATCACTTAAACGAGACCCATTCTATAAAGTACAAAACATTCCTTTATTTATATAGCATTCACTTATTACATAAATATACAAAGGACAAAGTCTAAGTGCTACTCATCACACCTACACCAAAAATATGAGTGAGAATCCTTGAGAGTTATTTTCCAACACTCCTTCCTAACGAGGAAGGTCCACGGCACCATCTCCATCTCTGACTCCTGAAACAGCTCCCTCCTGCTCTGGAATATCTCTCAGATACAAGTGCTCAACACCATACTGGAACTGTGAAGCCTGAGACTCGACCTGAGCCTCATCCACCTACTCATCAACACCATCACTAGACTCGTTGAGTCTCCTTCCAGTGCTCTAGAGAGAATCACTCTCCGTTTCAGAAAAAATGTAAATCACATGTCGATTAGGTGCATCTCTTGCCCCATCCTCTATCTCTGACAGCCACCCACATGTGCCTGGACATACAACACTTCTTCTGCACTTTTTATTTTATTTATATTGTGAAACACAATCTTGAACCCTACTTCAGTACAACTCTGATACCATGAAGAAAAAACTTGACATTAACATGAAAACTTCCATTCACATATTCTGTCAAACACTTGAATATCTAGGGTTTTGATTAAAATTGTACACTTGAATTTAAAATAAAAACCACCACCTCAAGATCTTCTCAAACATTGATGTATCAATCAAACACATTGTTACCACATATATAGTAGCCAGGCTACCATATTCTATTTTTCAGATACAGTACATTTTTCAGCCAAATCTCTTACATATGAGATGCTGAGATGAGCAGTGTTGACGAATCATTATTTTAGTGGACTATTATACTCTCCCATGTCAAGACTGAGTCTCAGGACACTCAGATTCGAGGACTGATGTAGCCATTTAGTCATTTACAGAGCAGTTGATGATGCCCAAATTGGTTTTAGTGTTTTCTCATTGGACAGATGATGGTTCATATGGATTATTTGCATGGTTATGACTCGGCATTTATTATAATGTGTTATGGTTATCATTGCTCTTATACTCATTTTTGTAACATATACTAGCATTTAGTATCATGATCTGGCAGTCATAAATATATGGACTTGGATGTATTTTGTATTATGTATCGATGTCCCTACTTAGACTTTGAAGTTGTTGATCTATACTCATTGGTTTTACCCTCCTTATGGAGAATAGAGGTAGTCATTCCCACCATTGTTTTGGCTTGCTAGTGTTGGCTTCATCATTCATTGTCTCCACCCATCCATTACCTTCCAGTTTTGTTCTTACCCGACTTACTACTTGACTTGTGGCATGGAGGACCTTTCCCCGCTAGAACCTTTGTTGGACAAACTTCCCTGTTCATACTGTTTCTCGGCTTTGAGTTGGTGACAAAACTTGCCTAAAGGCAAGTTGGATTGTATGGCTAAATCATTCTAGTCGGTTGTGCTGATGTTTGGCACTATGCAGAACTCCCCCTGGTCACTTGAGATGTTGTTGGCTAAAACTGAAAGCTCATGTACTACTTGTATTGGAAATATTTAATATGAGCCCATGGAAAATGTAAATTCTAAAATGTGTTTCTTAACATATGTGAGCAAAGGGCAAAAGCAATGAAATGCTAAAATACCCCTTGAAGGGTATAAGAAAAGGTCCCAAAAGCAATGGTTAAATATATGCTATATCCAAATATTGTTGACCTTATAAATGTGAATAGGTCCCGGATGAAAGTTGCGATTAGTTGTGCTTTTAAGCACTGGTGAAGTCCCGAAGGGTCATATAGGCCAAAAAGGCCATGGAAAATAAAATTGATGGTCCTAATGAACCTGGATCAAACTTGATGTAGACATGATGCCTAAAGTTGAATAAGCACTCTCTGAACAAGTTAACCATTTGTGAGGCACCACCATTCCTTGTGTTGTTGTTTGTCCGGCAGGTGGTTATAGTGAGCATTCCCCTTCCATATCCAAAGTGTCATGATGTTAAGTAGGAAGTCATCATTTGCCCTAGCCTTGTCAATTTCACCCTTCACCCTTCACTAGCAAATTGACCACAACTATGAAGTGAGTATAGTCTTGAAAGTCTAGTCTGAGTAGTTTATTTTCAGTTCCGGGCACTAGCAGAGATGGTCAGGCTCATTTTACTCTTTTGATGCAGTTTTGCTTCACAGGATGATGTGCTTGAGCAAGGAGATGTTTTTATTGGATCTCCTAGGGCGCTGTATGGGGCATAGGGGGTGCAGCCACTTGATTGTACCATAGTACCCCCATCCCAAAGAGCCTAGTGGGCTCAGTTGGACAATGCAGGCACCCTAGGAGGCTGTTTTAGCAGGTTCACATTTCCCGAGGCAGATTAAAAAATGATTAAATGGCTATTGAAGAAATTGATTTGGGCTATCGAGGCAAGGAAATGACATGGGATGAGTCATGATGATGAGAGTGGTCCTCTGCACCTTCTCCAACAGTTACAGCACCTGATTGGGCCCACACCTATTTTTCGGGCAATTTTATATTATTTTCTGGAGCTTTTTGGAGGCTCACAATTTCCTAAGGAGACACAAAGTCAAAAAGTTAAAATATTATATTATTTTATTATGCCATGGGGCACCCAAAGAGAGTTAGTTAACACTCCATGGACCCACCATGTGCTTCATTTATTTCTTGTTGAGTGGGGTACCCTCTTTATGGGTGATCTAGTCTGTTTTGGTACTTTATGGTTATATTGATCCATGTATTGTATGTTGAGCTCATCTCAACCATTGATTAGAACATTTATATCTTTTAATCTTAGCCACTCGTTTTGAAAGTGGTTAGGATTTTGGTTCTCTCATTTCTATTTAAAGGAGAGAGCTTCTCATTTGTAAGGGGTCTTTGGCTCTTGGATCTGGATAATAGAAAACTTTTCTTGTGGATATTTTTTGGATCTCCTTTGCATCTGATGTTCTTAGATGGTGATTGGAAAGTCTTTTGCTTCCTAGCATTCGAGAAATTGTTATGAGATATATATTTTTTGGGAATCATTGTCTTGTCTACAGGAGGACAACTTCAGCTTGGGCGTTTTTTGCAGGGGACCTCAACTCGCTTGGATTGTCTTCGTTTTTATTCGGGGGTTTTCATTAGTGTCATTGCGATCTATGATTTTCTCTTGCTATTTTTCTATATCATTTAGTTTTTTTCTCATGTGGCAACAAATCTGATATGGTTGACATTTGTTGTGCAAGAGAGAGGGCGCATTGACTTCCTCGAGCAAACACTGGACATAGAACTCGCTTCAATCTTCTCAAATTGATCGGGATGGCAGGGATCATCAGCATCAAGGCATCTACAAGGTTTCCAGGTAAGATCTACCGGTTGGTTCTTTTCTTCCATGATCTCAATCCATTGTACTTGCTTTTCTCCAATTTACTGAAAAACTTCAAAATATTAAAAAATCCAAAAACACTTAATCGGGGAACCGTTCGATCTTCCGACAAACCACTGCTGGGTTTTGTTGATCGAGCATCCCTCTCACCATTTCATCTTCAACGATGTCCAAAAGGTTGCTGGTTTGCCCTAGATCTAAAAAACTGTCTGTTAAAATCCCAGCGCCCCCACTGAAAATTTGACCTTTTTCAAATCCGACTTTTTCCGGAAAATAATCACTTGGGTTCATAGATCGGGTCTCCCTAACTCCAGAACACCCCCAACGCTGAGCTAGTTGCTTCGGGCAGACCCTAGATCTGAAAAACCGACTTTCAGTGCCCTAGCACTCCTCATCAAATTTTGACTTTTTCCAGATCTGATTTTTCTGGAAATTTTCCAACTTGGGTTTGTAGATTAGGTCATCCACATCCCATTTCTCCTCCAACGTTGAGCTGATGCCTCACAGGCTGTCCTAGATTTGAGGATATGTCCCTCCAAACCCTAGCGCTAACCCTGTTCTATTGGTTTCCATTGCAAACTGAATTTTTTGGGCCAAACACGTTTTTGGGTCCATAGATCAGGGCTAACCCAAGTGGGTTCACTCTAACGCTGGGTAAATACTGACTCCATTGCCCAAGGCCCAACAGGCACTGATCTCCAAGCCTAGCACTAGCCCTCCTTTGACCTCTTTTCCCTGAAAGCTGATTTTTCTCTGATGACTCAAGTATTTTGACATTGTCACATCTTTCACTGAGTCTATCCCTTGGGTACTAGATAGTCCCAGCTCTGTCCTTACTCACCCTGCATTGGTTATGTTTCCCAAGGCAACGGTTATCTTCATCAGTTGCTAGTACCTCAACCCCAGATCTTGTATCAACCCCACAAGTCACCTTGGTTCCACTTTGGATCGAACTTAACACTTCCAAAACCCTAATCCAAAGCCTTGGCACACCTGGTAACATCTCCCATAGATCTAGGGTCTTCAATTACCTTACACCTTACGTACCTCAAGCCTACTTGATCTGATCTGGTGTCTATGTCTGGTCTCTCCTGTCGAGAGTAGATCTGGCTCTCCTCCTTTGTTGTCTTGGACTTAGATAACATAAAGTGGAGGCTGCCTTGATTGACATGACAACCATCCATTTGGGAGTCTAGGCAGTCTTGGTTCCATCTCCTTAGTTGCTTGCCCCTCTACCATCCATCCTGGATCCACCATACATACGCAACTACAAGGTTGGTGATAACACACAGACACAAATATTTTTGGTCAAAAGACCAGGAAAAACCCCAAAAACAAGGAAAACCCTAAGAAGAATTTTATTAAGAAGAGTACTCATAATTCTTTCTACAACATAAGAAATTATTTCTTCAACCCTAACTAGAAAATTTTCACCTAACTGGAACAACAAACAACTACCTCGAAAAACATGCCAACTAACAGTTGTACGGCCTGCTCACACAACCTGTACGGCCAATATTTTTGATGTACCTTATGCCTCGTTCTTTGTGCCACACACGCAAAAAATCCCCCTATTGTATGGTCTGGACATTCAGCAATAAATGCACCAGCAATTGCCTTGGGATTCGTGCCCCACATGTGTTGTTGTACAGCCCTGTCAGACTGTTGTATGGTCACCTTCTAGCTACCTTAGAAAACATGTTGTTGCTCCTCTTCAAATTGTGCCACTGCTGCTAGGGTATCTCCTCTTTCTTCTTCTTCTTCCCTTTTTGATGGTGTGTGTTTCATTTGTCTTCTCTCTCTTTGTTTTATATTTTAAATTTGTAACTACTTTTCTTAACCACCTAATCTAGGGTTGAGATTCAGTTACAAAATCAAGGGCCATCATTTAATGCACTCACTTTTTAATAATTAATCCACTTTAATTATTAAATAATCACTTAACTGAGACCCATTCTATAAACTTCAAAACATTATTTTATTTATATAACATTCACTTATTACATAAATATACAAAGGACAAAGTCTAAGTCCTCCTCATCACAGCCACACCAAAAATATGAGTGAGGACCTTAAGAGTTATTTTTCAACACTCCCTCCTAACAAGGAAGGTCCATAACACCATCTCCTATTAAAGTATTGTAACTTCAAAAGATATTCCAGATGTATTGAATGCGTTCCTCCTTCGGGACATGAGTTTGATCTTGTAAGATTCATTGAAAGAGTCAATGTAAACCTCTGAATGTAAGTTGGGTCAATAGTACCCCAGTGTCAATATAATAAATGTAATTTTTGGTGTCTTGCTAGACAAGTCGGCCTAGTCAGTTAGACAAGTCGGCCCTATTAGGTTAGAGGTCAAGTCAACTGAAGAATATAAACAGGGAGGCGCTCCCCTTCATTTGTGCTCACTTACTCAAGTTGTTTTGCAAGAGAGAAAGATTAGTGCGCCAGAAAGAAGAGAGAAGCAATTGTCTGGGTTTTACACTGCTCTGGTTGAGTTCTATACTGAGGAAGTTTTGCGGGGTTTTCTCCCTTATGGTTTCCCTGAGGAAAATCTTTGTGTTCTTGTGCTCTTATGTTTTTGTGCTTGTTGTTCTTTCAATGATCTTACTAGTGACAATTTGTTTTAAGATATCATCTAAGCAAATTAAGAAATCTTAACATGGTATCCGAGCAACCCTAAAAGGAAGCACTACACAGTTAGGGTTTGTTACTCCGAACAAATCCCTCGACAGATCAACGAGAAAAGGGGGCTCTTTCAACTCGCCCCTGAAGAGCACATCTTTCTGTGAAGACAGAACTGGATTCCAAGAAGTTTCAGTTTTGGACCAATCACTGCTGTCGGGACAAACTAGGGCTACATCTTTCCTGAGACTCCATCATCAATCTCAGAAAAAGCAAGATATAGTCTACCTCGCCCTAGGGAGGCACATCTTCTCCATCACTCAGCTCTACCAGTGATCCCAACTGAAAATTAGGGTTTCTGCATCAAATCCTAGGTCATCCAGAAGGACGTTAGTCAAAAGTTGTTTTCTTCAAGTAAGTATTATTCCTCCTTATTCCATTTGAAGTTCTCATTCTATTAAAGATGACAAAGAATACCAAGCTAGATGAAAAGCTTGAAGGTGCTGAAAACTTCAGAGCATGGAAGTATAAGATCATGCTCATCCTACAAGAGAATGATCTAGATGGATTTGTAAAGGAGGAAGTGAAAGAACCAGAAAAAGTTGAAGCCGAGACTAAGTATAAGAAGGATATGATCATAGCTAAAAGGATCAAAGATAACTCGATTCCTCAAGTATCCTAAAGGGAGACTCCAAAAGAAATGTTTGATGCTCTATCTGGTTTATTTGAAGGAAGAAACATTAATAGGAAGATGACCCTGAGGAATCACCTCAAAAGTGTAAGAGCTCAAAATTTAGAGACCATGCAGTCTTACTTTACAAGAGTAGCTCAAATCAAGGATCAGTTAGAAGCCATTGGTGATATGGTTGAAGAAGCAGAAGTTGTGATGACAACCTTAAATGGTCTTCCAAGAGATTGGGAATCCTTTATCCGAGGAATCTATTCAAGAAGGAAACTAACCAAATTCCAAAAGTTATGGGAAGAATGTGTTCAAGAAGAAGAAAGGATAGCACCTAGAGAAGAAAAGCTAAATGAAAATGAAGATCAAGCCTTGACAGCTCATACCAAAGGCAAAAGGAAGAGCCATGACCATCCTCATAAGACTCGAGGGTTTACGAGGTCCAAGAAAGACTTCTCAAATTTTGAATGTTTCACTTGCCACAAGTTGGGGCACATTGCCATCAACTGTTCCATGAAAGCAGAAAGAGTCAAAAAGATGAAAAGATTTCAGGCCCATGCTGCTGAAGATAGTGATCAAGAAGTTGAAGAAGAAGCAAAGCAAGATGAAGACTTCGGTGAAGAATATGTATTGATCTCTTCTCTAACAGGATCAGTCTCACCAGGAAATGACACCTGGCTAGTAAATAGTGGTACCTCCAAGCACATGACAGGTTACAAGTGTTGAATTTTTAGCATTAGCATCAACACTTTTAAAATTTGCAGACTAACATAAACAAATGACAAGTGCAATAAACAACATCAATCACATCAACACCTTGAACATAAGATTTTTCACTAGGGAAACCTTTAAAGGACAAAAACCTCAAAAGCATTAGTAATTCATCTCATAAATGAGATCACTAAGTTTTTCAGAAATTTCACAAACCCTAACTGGGTAGTTCCACAATTAAAATTCACAACAAGATAAATTTCCAGAAAAATACACTTTAGGGCTTTCTGCCCTAGCTTCCCATGAATCTCAGGCCTACTGCCTGAACTCAATTTATGCCTACTCGATCTGCCCGGAGGGCTTATTCTGTTGCCCGAGGTGATTTGCTAGCTGCCCGTGACTGCCCAGATCAAACACAGCCTGCCCGAGATTATTTTCCTGTTGCCCGTGTTTACGGCACCCTGCCCGCAATGTGTCTGTGGCTGCTCGGACTCTGTTCTATCAGCCCGGGTTCTATCCGGGCCTCTACTGCCTGGTCCGAGGTCTGACAGACCTCTTAGGCTTCTGCTCGGACCCTCAAGGAGCTGCCTGAAAGGCAGCCTGCTACCGCCGAAGGCTGAGGGCAGCATGCCCAAGCCTTACAAGGCTTGCTGTGGGTGAACAGAGATAGAGAAGGGTTGTCAGAGGTGGAGGAGAGGCAACCCGTGGAGATTTGCAGGTTGCCCGTGAAGATGGTAGCCTACCCGTGGAGGATAAAGACCTTGCACGTGAACTGGTGAAGCAGTAGTGAGGGAAATCTGAAGGTGTCGTCAGGTTGTTGAAGAAACCCTAACTCATGAAGGGAGAGAGAGGGTTGTTGCTACTGTTCATCAAAGGTGAAACCCTAGTTTAGGGTTGCTATATTAAGAATGGGTGCCCTAGCTAGACTCATCCATGTTAGAGCATAACCATAAGACAAATATCCTTCTCTCCAAAAGCTGTGAAATCTTCAGTTGGAGCAGTTGTACTTGTGAAAGCAAGTGTGTAATAATGAAATGGATTGATCTTCTTTTATATCCTTTGAGTCACCTGTAAGTGGGCCACAATTAGAAAGAACAAAATATTATTATTTTATTCTTTTCTAATTTTGACTTTTACCTTTAGTTGTACCAAAGGTCTTTTTGCACTTTCACTTTGACCCCTTAGTGGTACTAAGTGTCCTTATGTATTTTTGACTTTTGCTTTAGCCTTCTTTAAGTGCCCCTGTGTTCATCACATGTGGTTAAGGTGGTCTTTCATCACCACTCAAAGTAAGTACATCATCATAAACAGAGAGAATTACTAATGCTTTTATCTCACGCCGAGTGTGATACCATGATCGAGTACTAAGGTGTCTTAACGAAGGGTAGCTAAGCCTTGGAGAAGATCGCAAATCCCACTGATCAAGGGTCAAAGTATCACACATGCCTAGACCCAGTCTAGGGCTTATAGTGTGTTCCTCGTAACAGACCAGGTGCCTCAGCCATAGGCTGCACAATTTGACACTAGGTCATATACTTGGTAACAGACCAAGCGCCTCCATTCTCTCGGAGAATGGCCCTCAGCACCGGGCTGAGTCCTAGTAACTGACCAAGTGCCTCCATTCAAAGGAATGGCTACTCAAAACTAGGCCGAGTCTACCAGTGCTAGACTGGTTCACATCGTGGTCCCGAACCAAATGTCACCATTCAACAGAATGGTCACTCAACTTAAAGGTTGAGTCCCCCTAGTGCAAAGCTGGGTACATATTGTTATCACCAACCTTGTAGTTGCCTATGTGAGGTGGATCCAAGATGGATGGTAGAGGGACAAGCAACTAAGGAGGTGGAAACAAGACTGCCTAGATTCCCAAATGGATGGTTGTCACGACAATCAAGACAGGCTTCACTTTATGCGTCTTAGCCCAAGACAACAAAGGGGGAGATCCAGATCAATTCCCGACAGGAGAGATCAAACCTAGACACCAAATCAGATCAAAAGGACTTTGAGGTACGTAAGGTGTAAGGTAATGGATACCCTAGATCTATGGATATTGTCACGAGGTGAGCCAAGGCTTTGGATCAGGGCTTAGGAAGTATGAGATTCGATCCAAAGTGGGACACAGATGACCTATAAGGTAAAAACTAGATTTGGGGTTTAGTACTAGAAACATGTGAGAATATCCTCTGCCTTGGCAAGCGTGACCAATGCAGGGAGGTCAAGGACAGGATTGAGGCTATCTAGTACCGATGGATAGACTCAATTAAAGATGTGACAAAGTCAAACTACCTGAGTCACCAAGGAAAGGTCAGTTTACAAAGAGAGAAGGCCAAAGAGGGGGTAGTGCAAGGGTTGGAGATCAGTGCCTGTCAGATCTAGGGTAATGGAGTCACTATCTGCCCAGCGTTGGAGGAAACCCACCTAGGAAATACCCCGATCTACAAACCCAGAAAGGTACTTGGCCGAAAAATTCAGTTTACGGGAGAACCAACAGCAAGGTGGCTAGCGCTAGGGTTTGGAAGGGCAGATCCTCAGATCTAGCCTCAAGGACAATCTAGAGACCACCAGCTCAGTGTTGGAGGAAAAATGGAATGAGGATGACCTGATCTACAAACCCAAGTTGGAAAAATGCCGGAAAAGTCAGATCTGGGAAAAAGTCAGAAAAATGATGAGGAGCGCTAGGGTCCTAGAAGACAGTTTCTCAGATCTAGGGCCACCTATCAGCATCTAGCTCAGCGTTGAAGGTGATTTGGAGAGAGGAGGACCCGATCTACAAACCCAAGAAGGAATTTTGGCAGAAAAATCAAATCCTGGAAAAAGTCAGAATTTCATGAGGAGCGCTACGGTTTGGGAGGACTGTTTCTCAGCTCTAGGGCAAACCAAGCAGAATTAGCTCAACATTGAGGATGAATTGATGAGGGGAAGACCCGATCTACAAAACCCAGCAGTGGTTTGTCCAGAGATCGAGCGGTTTATTTTTTAGTATTTTTGGTTTTTTATTATTTATGGAATTTTCAGTAAAATGAAGAAAAGTATGTGTCAATGGGTTGAGATCCGGAAGAAAGGAACTAACCTGCAGATCTTACCTGGAAATCCTTGTAGATGCCTTGAAGGTGATAATCCCTGCTATCCCGATCAATTTGACAAGACCTGTGTGATTTCTAAGCCCAACGTTTTGATCCAAGTGACCAATGCGCCCTCTCTCCTGCACAAGCAAACGTCAACAATATCAGATTTATTGTGTCATGAGAAAAAAACAAGATCTACAGAAAAATAACAAGATGTAATCATAGATCACAATGAAGCTAATGAAAACCCCCTGTTACAGATGAAACCAGTCCAAGCGAGTTGAGGTCCCCCTGCAAAAACGCCTAAGTGAAGTCGCCCTCCTATAGACAAGACAATGATCCTGAAAAAATATATAGATCTCACACAAATTTCCCGAATGCTAGGAAGCAAAAGACTTTCCAATCACCATCTAAGAACACCAGATGCAAAGGAGATCCAAAAAATAATCCACAAGAAAGTTTTTCTATTAATCAGATCCAAGAACCAAAAACCCCTTACAAATGAGAAGCTCTCTCCTTTAAATAGGAACGAGAGAACCAAAATCCTAACCACTTTCAAAACGAGTGGCTAAGATTTAAAGATATAAATGTCTAATCAATGGTTGAGATGAGCTCAACATACAATACATGGATCAATGTAACCATAAAGTACCAAAGTGGACTAGATCACCAACAAAGAGGGTACCCCACTCAACAAGAAATAAATGAGGAGTGTTAACTAACTCTCTCTTAGTGTCCCCATGGCACAATAAAATCATATAATATTTTAATTTTTTGACTTTGTGCCTCCTTGAGGAAACCGTGAGCCTCCCAAAAGCTCCTGAAAATAATATAAAAAATTCCCAAAAAATAGATGTGGGCCCAATCAGGTGTTGCAACTGCTGGAGAACGTGCGGAGGACATCACTCTCATCATCATAACTCATCCCATGTCATTTCCTTGCCTAGGTAGCCCAAATCGATTTCTTCAATAGCCATTTAATCATTTTTTAATCTGCCTCAAGAAACGTGAACCTGCCAAAACAACCACCTAGGGTGCCTACGTTGTCCAACTGATCCCACCAAGATCTCTGGGATGGGGGTACTATGGTACAATCAAATGGCTGCACCCCCTATGCCCCATACAACGCCCTAAGAGATCCAATAAAAACATCTCCCTGCTCAAACACATCATCCTGTGAAGCAAAACTGTAATGTTCCCAAAAGTGACATGCATGCAAACCCTAAAAATGACATGCATGCAAACCCTAAAAATGAGATGCATGCAAACCCTAAAAATGACATGCATGCAAACCCGAAAAGTGATATGCATGCAAACCCTAAAAGTAACATGCAAACCCTAAAAGTGACATGCATGACATTTAAACATTATTTAATGATGCATGCACCCAATTAAGTCTCCATGCGCATGCATGCAAGTCAACTGCAAATTAGAAGTTAAAGTGACCTAATTAGGTTAAAAGTTCGGGTTTTCGCAGTTGAAAGTTATAAAAAAAAGATAAAGTAAATGGAGACTTTACTTTTGGATTATTATTGATTTTGGAGCTCTTGAGTAGCAACACAGCGTGCGGCCACAGCAGTTGGGGTTGGAGACGACGTCTTCAGCTAACGAGATTTCGGTAGTGAGACATCTTCCCTAGTCTCCTTCAAGATAAACCATCCAGGTTTGTCACCGTATCTATTACACCCATCATTATCCAGTATTCCAGTATAAGTCCGAAGGTTATTGCAGATTCATCCGTACATCTAGGGTCATTTAGCTGGGAAACCCTAGTCATTCACCAGGACTCTGGATCACCATATTTCTTCTGCATGCAGCCTACATCCTCACTGATAGGATCACTCTACTGCATTGGGTGATTATCAGCTATCAGATTGTCCATCTGGGGCAGCTAGCAGCAGTTTACAGGGTTGTGGGGGCGTGAGCAGCAGACTGGGAGATCAATCCACTAGGGCATCTGGAGAGGTCAAAACTCTTGCATGCTCCAACCATATTCTCCAGCACGGGCACACCTTCCTTCCGACTTATTTCCAACTAAGACTGACCATCCCTTCAGCAAAAATGTCACATTGTTTGATTCAGCCATCCGGGATATTGCAACAGAAAACAAGGTCATTTCTTCATCAGCTCAGCTTATCTTGCATGCGTATTCTCTCTGGAGCATATTCAGTCGACTTATCAATGGTAAGTGTTCATTCTATCCTGCAAACCCTAACCCTAATTTCAGGTATAAAATAGGGAAATTTTGCGTGGCAGTTTGCATGCCCAGTTGTTTCAGTAAATTTGCATAGAAATAGAAAATATCAGAATTTGGGATATTACAGTGGTATCAGAGCATGATCCTTGCCAGCTGTGGGAACATAGCAATTGAATAAAAGTGCATGTTGATGCATGCTTGTACATGCAAATGCATGTCAGTGATGTTGGTGAAGTGCATGTCAGAACAAAGGTTTTTCTTTGCCAGTTTGTGAGAACATGAAGACAATGAAAAGGATCTTGACTGGAAATTGGCAGAGGTTAGCCATACTTCAACACTTGCCTCGATATTGGGAGTGTTTCCCACCTATTTCGACTAGGTGGCAACCCCATGTACATGAAGTGTACATAATTGTACCTTGGAAAAATCTGAGGATTTTTTTCACTTCTGCAGGGCTATTG
>LPNX010347433.1:10515-25086 GCA_001517045.1 Pseudotsuga menziesii
GAATTATTAATGTAAGATTGAATTATTGTGGTTGGACACAAGCCACTTATTAATTTCTTCAAATTTTTAAGGTGACACAGTTCATTAAATGCAAAATTTTACACATTAAATGACATCGCAATATTTAAAAAAAAATATCATTAGGAATCCAACATAATATTCTACAATTTCATTTTTTACTACAAGTCGAAATTCACATGGCATATATGCGTTTCGAGGGATTCTATCTAGCACATGAATAAAAAATCAGGTTTTCATCACCAAATTTGGCCAAAATGTGTTACCCACCTTCATGGAATCACCCATTACACATTATTAACACTAATTGTAAAATATAAATCCTCTACACTATCACAACCATGATGGAGAGTACCGATGCCATGTAAGGCATGGCCCCAAAGCCATCTCGCTGACAAGGAAGTCCTCATTGAAATCGATACAATCAACGAAGGCAAATGCCATATAAATAATAACCCGGGATTAAAATGCAGCATTATAATAAACTCAACGCTTATAACAAATGAAAAATATAAACAGTATTGTTTTAATAACCATTGCAATCATAAATGCAACATGTATTCACAACCCATTTTTTATTACATTAACATAATTTACACAGTCAACTGCTTACGGCCTTGCACCATTGGAAGCAATGGTATGCCATGGTCAATTTACATCTTCAAACAGTAAACAAAATTATACACAGATCCTGCCAAGGCACCAAGTTTCGGTTCACAGCTAAACATCATAATAGATACAAAAACCCAAGTCCTTTTAAACTCAGACCTGAAGGCCAATGAATTTCCCATAACTTAAACCCCAACCATGACAAGTTAAAACCCCGTCTTAAAAACAAGAGGTGGCGAGTAACGACTTGTTAGCAGGCTTACCGTAATGGTAATGCTAGCCCATGCCTCGCACTTGTGCTATGAACCATACATCTTCTTAGCATCCCTATCACCTGCAACCACAAAATGACTCGATGGATGAGAAGTATGATATCCATAGTAAGAAACAAACAAACAACAATGTTGTGAAACCAAATCACACCATACCTTCATTATTCTAGAAGTCACCTTCACACACCACATAGAGCCAAGAGAAAACAATAAACAGAACAACCAAGCACTTCGTGGAGACAAACCCTTTGTTGGGCTGCCACATTCTCCAATGCGCATTAATGGTGCAAGACTATTTCCCATTATCAAATCTAAAACCCACTTCTCTATAGTTTGTAATCGATTCAATATCGATTGCCTACATTCCTTGCAATGTGATTAAACCCCATGAACCATGTTATAATTTTTCCACCCCCAAGTCAATACAAGGTATAAGTAATATATTCATCACATACTTTAGGCTCTAAGCCTTAAACCATTGCTTCTCGTTTTCCTTACGCTCTAAGCCAAGGACCATGTTTATAGAGTCAAGAATGGATCTTTATCCAAAGTTTATAACCCTGCCAAGAATAATAAAAATATATTTTAATACTTTAAAAAAAATAAACATGTAATACAAATGCTAGGATATGAACAGTCGATGATAATCACACTATAAATATTAAACATGGTAATTACCTTGCCACTAACCTGAGTTTTTAAGACATAGTAATAACAACCAGTAGGTGTATTAATAATCAAATGTACAAGTACTCAGTAACAAGTTGCTATCACAAAGTATAAACTCCACATAAAGAGGAAGAATTGCCTTAGTTCAAACGGAGCTAAGTAAGCCTGCTAGACAAGTATATACTTTACCTCTCAGGCAGTAACATGGGAGAACTAGTGCGGCCACTCCACCCACTTTAGTTCCAAGAACAAAGTTAAGTTAGAACCATGTAAATAATAAGTAAGCACATGATGAAATTAAAGGAGTACATAATCAAAGTAACTACACATACATAGCAGTGTATAAATATAAGAATACCTTAGTAATCAGTATTATGACACCATAATCTAAAACACAGTAATAATCATAACTAAAATTAATAATGTAGAACTTAAGAACAACTTACGATGAAACAGTGGTACACTTAGTGTACGTTATATTCCTCAAGTTCAATAATGTTCAGCATAGGTAGTTTTAACTAGCCTAATAATTTATTTATTTTTATTTTCAATTTTTGGGGACATAACACCAGTTTTCCCACACTAGGTGAACCTGCACGTAAAAAGGAAGAAGCGCATTAGTTCAAAAGAACTAAGTAAGCCCACTAGACAAGTAGAAACGTTTACCTCTCAGGAAGTTACATGGGAGAACTAGTCCCGCCACTCCACCCTCTTTGGTTCCAAGAGCAATGTTAAGTTAGAACCATGTATATAACAGTAAACATACACTAAAATTAATGAAGTACATAATCAAAGTAACTAACCTACACAACATTGTATAACCATAAGAATAGCATAGTAATCAATATTACGACATCGTAAGTAAACATAACAAACATAGTAATAATCCTAACTGAAAGTAAGGAAGTATAACGTAAGAAAATCTTACGACAAATCATAAGTACAATAGAGTACAACACATTCCACAAGTACAATAATGTCCATAATAGGTGGCTTTAACTAGCCTAATAAAAAAAAAAAAATTTCAATTTTTGGGAACATTACAAGTGGTATCAGAGCTGAGTTTAAACACTAAGAGACCAATGGGCGTACCCAACATTCATTACAAAAAAATAAAGTATGTTTTTAAATATTGTTAACTAATATAAATTTTCTTGTTATTACAAATTTTGCAATTTCAAGAATTTTCACATAACAATTCATATCATGAACACTGAAGAAGACAACAACTGGAAAGGAAATATGAACACCCCCACCCAGGAAGCAGAACTAGTGGTAGAACTGAATTCTGATATTTTGAAGACCATACACAGTCTTCAAGTAGAATTGTAAAGTTTCAGAGAAGCTAGTCTAAATGAGAGAAAGGAACATCAAGTCATTAATGAAGCATTACTAAGAAATATGATGGGAGGAATCCCGCAGGGGAAACCCACTCATTCCACAAAAAGTCCAAAAGGGAACGTTACCATAAACAGGCCAGAAGCCCAAGAGAAGAAGAAAAAGAGGAACGTACCCCTAAAGCTTTGGAAGGAGATCATCATAGTCCTTCCAGTGATGAATCTCTTGTGCCATGTAGAAAAAAACAAATAAGCGATGATGATATTCAGGGGGAGTTTAGAAAAATAAGAGCCCCAACCTATGAAGGTGAAGTAAACACAGGGGAGAAAGCTAAAGAATGGCTATTGGGTAAGAGCAAATATTTTTGAGTTCATAACTACTCAAGCAATATGAAGGCTAGGCTTTCCATATATAACTTAAATGGAAGAGCAACAAGATGGTGTAGAGATCTGAAACATACCAAGAAAGATGAGTTGAGGGAAATACGCTGAATAAATTCTGCAAAATCTTTTAAGAAAAATATATGTCAGAAAGGTTCTTCAACAGAAAAGTGAAAGAGTTTCACGAGATACGTATGGGATCCATGACTATGGATTCTTTTATTAACATATTTCTAGATATGTTACATTATGTACCATACATCAAGGATGAAAAGGTAAAAATCCAGCAGTTTTTAGAATGTCTTCTTCCCAACTTTTGGGAAAGGATTGAGTTTGGCATGCCTAAAACTTTGGATACCACATTGCACAAGGCCAAGATCTGCTATGAGCATGGGTAGCTACAGGAAGAGAAAATGAACTGAAATACAGACAGATCTAAGAACTTCTCTGATAACCGCAAACCAAGGTTTAACCCACCCCCGTACAGGAAACAAAACAATAGTTTTCTAGCAAATAAGAACTTCAACAAATCAGGTATGAAACCATATGTACCAGCTCCAAATGTTGATAGGCCAGTAGCAGCTGGGGGAGCCAATGCTACCCTCATACAGATAAAATGTTGGAAGTGCAGCCAGCCTCATTATGCCTGAGATTGTAAGAACACGACCAATGGGGTCTTGCACAACTTACAAGGAAAACCAACGATAGAGGACATAGCTAGAACACCACGGATTTATGCAGCTTTGGATGGTCACCAGGAAGACCATCAAGATACCATGGTTGAGATAGAAGGTAGGATCTTGAACACTTCTATTTCAATACTTATTGACCTCGGTTCTTGTCAGAGCTATGTGTCACTTAAAATTGTTGATGTATGCAAACTAGGAAAAATAAAAACATGATAAACCTTGGCTGGTTCAGTTATCCACAGGTACGAAACGAAAGGTTTCAAAAATAGTTAAATATTGCAAGGTAAACTTGAATGGTTTTCTAATGAAAGTAAACCTGAACATCCTACCCTTAGGATCGTATGATATACTTATCAGTATGCACTGATTGAAACAACACCATGTCATGCTCGGTTTCTTACACAAGTCAATCTTATGTACAGATAGCCAAGTGAATCAAGTGAATATTCAAGGCATTCCAAATAAAGTTTCTATAAGACAAATATCTACCTTACAAGCAAAGAAATGCATTAGGAAAGGCTGCAAGTTGTCTACAATAAATATCCGAGACATAGAGACTGAAAGAGAACAACACATAAAAGACCTTTCTGTTCTTGTAGAATTCAGGGACATGCTTTTCAAGAAAATCCTAGGATTACATCCGAAATGAGACTTAGAATTTTCCATCGAACTGACACTGGGATCAGTTCTAGTTTCCAAAGCCCCTTACCGCATGAGTGCACCAGAATTGGTGGAACTCAAACTACACTTGCAAGAGTTGATGGAAAAAGGGTATATCCGACCAAGTGTGTCCCCTTATGGACCACTGATAATGTTTGTAAAGAAAAAGTATGGTACAATGTGGATGTGCATCGACTATGGCTAGCTTAATCAAATGTGTAATGTCCCCAAAAATTGAAATTAATGTTTTTTTTATTAGGCTAGTAAAAACGACCTATGCTGAACATTATTAAACTTGCAGAATATAATGTACACTAAGTGTACCACTGTTTCATCGTAAACTATTCTTACGTTCTACCTTGTTACTTTCAGTTACGATTATTACTATGTTTTACATTATGGTATCATAATGTTGATTACTAAGTTATTCTTATATTTATATACTGTTGTGTATGTGTAGTTACTTTGATTATGTACTTTAATTTCAGCATGCGGTTACTTATTATTTATATGGTTCTAACTTAACTTTGCTCTTGGAACCAAAGTGGGTGGAGCGGTAGGACTAGTTCTCCCATGTGACTATCTGAGAGGTAAAGTTTCTACTTGTCTAGTGGGCTTACTTAGTTCCGTTTGAACTAAGGCTCTTCCTCCTCTTTATGTGCAGTTTATACTTTGCAAAAACAACTTGTTACTGAGTACTTGGATGTTTGATTATTAATACATCTACTGGTTGTTAATACTGTGTTTTACTGAATCAGGTTATTAGCAAGGTAATTGCCATGTTTTATATTTATAGTGTGATTATCATCCAATGTTCATATCCTATAATTTGTAATTACAAGTTTATTTTATTAAAAGTATTTGTTAGGTCATGATTTTGTCTTCCTTAGTTTTATGCTTTTATTTATGTTTTTGAACTTTGCTAGTATTTTTTCTTTTAGGAAATTTTGCTTGTAAAGGTTAATTTTGAGTTCAAATTTTTAGTTTTTATCATTTTGATTTTTCTTATTTTTAAGCTTGTTTTTATAAGTTTTGCTTAGAGTTCATTCTTGAAGGGTTCTACAAGGTATGTATGGATTAAATGGTTTCATAAATGACACTAAGGTCAACATTAAGCATATAAACCAAGTCTTAAACCTTATTAGTGACTTAATGATGTGAAATTATGTGTTTGGACTTTCTTGTAGTGCAAGAGTGAAATTAATACACTAGAGTGCTACAAGAAATTCGCGAATTCCCAAATCATTATTTTTCAATCTGATTTTTTTGGGTGTCTTGTCCCTGAGGTGTTAATCATATCATTTGTTACATTTGATACGTGTCTTGCAATTTTTATCATTGAAACAGGTGGATGGTTATTGTATGAGGGAGATCGTGGAAATTGCATGTAGTTCATGGTGAATGATGACAACGAGTTCAATGAGGCAGATTTTTTGGGAATATGTTCTTAATATGAAGGATACGAGGGCATTGAAATTTGTTGTGAGAAAATGCTGTTGAGAAATCATATTTTTTACAACTGAATGAATAATTAGGGCTTTCCAGCAGCGACAGTTTGAAGTGATATGGACAATTAGAGACAACTGGAATGTGAAATCCAACACCTAACCCTTGAATAAATTGTATTATAGCGCTTGTATTGAGCTTCTGAGCAGGTACCCCATGTGGCATTTGATGGGGTTTGTTTAATTTGGGGTTTTCTGATAAAATCCAAAATGTAAAAATTCGAAGGAAGGATATGAACTTGCTCACTCAATAGACTAGGAATGATGAAATATTAACAAATATATCCAAGTATTCATCGTTTAAATTAGTAAACTTCAGAGCAAAACTATCAGAGGTCCATGAATTTTGTGATTAGTTCAAATTGTTACAATTTGGTACAGAATATTTCCTAAACTGTGTGATAGGGAAGACAACTAAATCAGTTCATATTTAGTTAACTAAAAAGAGTAGGTAAGAAAAGGTGCCTAACCTCCTTAAAAAAGGAAAAAGTGGTGCTATGCTAACAGGAGATAAACTAATTGATGGCCATCTAAGGATAACTGAAAACATACTAGGGTGAACTCATGGTCGAACTCCCATTACTTAGTGTGGTTTATAAATTATGGGGATTGGCCTTTGGAGCTCCTCAAATCATGCAAATTGGCACATCAAGTGGTAGGTAGACCCCAAATAAGTTCCCCATGGCACTAGTGAGGTGGAAACATACTCCTAAGCTAGGAAATGACATTTAGACTATGGTGGCCAAGGGAGGATTATTAATTAATCCTAACAAGCATGCCGTCTTCACAAACAATATTAAATATGTTGTAAAATTAATAATTCCAAAATATATTTATTCTAGATTGAACCTCACATTGAAAGAAGAATGAAGGAAATTGATTTTACATTGAAAAAATCATAAACATGCAAAGTGAAATTAATCAGACAAGAGAGATGAATTTTGCAACAATAATTATGTAATACACCCATAATACAAAGAAGGAAATTTGAATCCTCTAAAAGTGATTCAAATTCCTAACTCCATATTGACTCCAGGAAATACTAAATTTGGAAAAATCACCACTAAAGACACACTACTGGTGATTTGAAGAATTAGGTGCCTTTTCTCACCTACCATGATCAATTAACTGAAAGTGTAACTCCCGTAACTCAAAGTGATCTCTTAAAATATAGGAATTGGTCTCTAGATCTCCTATATTGATGCATGAGGGTGCATCTAGTGGCTAGTGGGACCCAGATAAATTATCCATGGCACTAATGAAGTGAGAACATATTCCTAATATAGTAAACTGATAAAATAAACTATGGTGTATAAGGGAGAATTACTAAATAATAATAACACCCCCCGTTAATCTAAATTTGGACAACCTGGGCCATAGAAACTGAGACCAAAAGTCACCCATAAAACAATAATGAAAAATAAAGTGCTCAATAAAATGAGGAAATGGGGAAAACCACATGGGAACCTCCCCCTCAAAATGAGTAGTAGGAAAATAGAACAAACCTTCGCACCAAGAGACAAATTTATCCTAAGTAAAAAACTTTGTGAAAAAATTATACATTATGCACCTTTGTAGTATAGTAATGTAGTGTGATAATCCTTGTGTGCTCTAGTTCTCTGATACAATGCATGTGGACATCTACACCTTCTTCAAATCTGATGCCAGATAGGAAATGAAATGTTGTTTCTTTTGCACCCATACTTGCACCTTTAGAACCTCTGTGACAATATGGAACACTTCAACTTGGGATGACATGCCATAGGTCATGCTTGATCCCCTTAAATGGTTTCCTCATCTTGCATACCAAAGAATATTCATTAGTGTAACCCTTAGGTTTTCCCATGTATATATATTCTTCCAATTTATCATGTAAGCATTAACTTTTGTCTCTTCTCTCTGGAGGAAGAGAGACATGATCAAATGTCTTATTGTTCAACAGTGAATCATATTCCTCATCCATGAATTCCTTGGATTTTGTATCATGGAAAGGCTCTTTGTAGAACTGTGGATTGGACCCTACCATCATGTAGCACCTCTCTAGGATAATATATCATCTCTCTGGAGGAAGTGTATCTGAATGACAAAGCACAAGGTTCTCATCTTGAAACTAAGATTTGGTTCTTCTTCTCTCAAATGGATCCCTGGACATGTTCCCATAAGCTTCAATGATTTTATGACCTCATTTAGGCCTAGGATTGGGAGTAGGAACTAGATCTGGATTTGGATTTTAAAGAACTTCATTCTCAATATTAAGATCTGATTCAACTTGGTCCTTGTATTCAAATTTTGGATCTGAATGATCACAAGAAACATTGTCATGAGAAAATGGTTTAGGTAGAGTATATTTAACTTCCCTTTTAATTGATTGCAGGGCTTGTAATGGATCTGAGTATGGAAAAAGTGTGAGAACTCATATTCCTTAGAGGCATGGTTTGCAACACCTTTAGCTATCAACTTCCTGGTAGAGATATTTGAGATCTAAATTGTGTCAGGTCCAAAACCAAATCTCTTTGGTGAACTAATGTGTGTCATCTGGTAAACAGATAACAAAATTACTACTAAAGAAGGTACACACATATTTTTTTTAAACATTCCATGTTATAATTGTATTGTACCCTTCCCTTCATCCTAGATCTGAGTATCATATCCCATGTGAATACTTAGACCATTAGTGATATTTAATGAAGCAAATGACTCTTTTGAGGAAACCATGTGGTTGGAGGCTCCAAAATTAATGAGGAAGGCCTGGGATTTCGAAAATCCATCCTTCAGTGCATGGCAACTCTCATGATCATCAATCTTGCTTCCATGATAAGTATTCCTTGTGCCTTTTGGAAGGGAAATATGGTGTTGTTTAAGGATTATGACCATTTGATTTATAGTTTTCTTAATACATTCACTCTATGTATGGTTTCCTTTGTTACAATAAGTCGACTTGGTCTTTTCAAACCTCTTCTTCTTGTCCTTCTTGGAACCTGAGGCTCCATATGATAGATCAAGCTCCTCATTTGGTTCAAATTCATAAATTATCTTGTCCTTCCCATTCTACTTCCCTTTTTATTCCGTATTCTTGGTTTCCCAAACCAAAAGAGATTGATTCTTGGAGGCTTTTAGGGTTCCCATTTGTATAAAATTATCTTATTCCTAGATCAAGTATTCCATGAATGCATCAAGTGAGGGAATTCACTAGTTTGGGGTTGTCAGTCTCTCAGAGTGGAAGGGGGATACAAAAATTGAAATTGAAGGCCAAGTTTGCTTAGAATGGATAGCACCAACTGCTCATCCTTCTTGTCAAAACCACATTATTTGCACTTTACAACCAAATAATTGAATTTGGTGAAAAGTTGTTGGATGGTTACGAAATTGCTAGGTTGAAGAGAAATCAATTCATTCTCCAAAATGTGGCCTCTCAGCTCATATTTCTTTCCAAACAACAATCCAAGCATCAACCATACTTCCCTCAGGCTTTTTAATCCATGAAGGTGGAATATGAACTCCCCAGAGATATGAATAGATATGAAACCAAAATCTTCATCCAGTTTAGTTAGGTACTTCAATTTCTCTAAAGCTCGATGGGGTTTTACCTCCTTTCCCATTGTGAACCTATACAAACCCTTGTTGTTCAATAATATCCACATATCACCCCTCCAATCCATGTAATTGAAGTATGTGATGATTCTTGGTGTCAAGGAAGATGAATTCTCCATTTTGCATCTTGTAGGAGCACTACAATTCTTCTGAATTCTTCACAAAAACTACATAAAACTTTCATTTTGAAGGTAAAATAGTCTTGTTGAACTCTGATACCATGTAAAATTCTTAATTGCACAAGATATTCATGCTATATTGAACCTCATGGTGAAAGAAGAATGAAGGATATTGATTTTACAATGAAAAATTCATAAATATGCATAGTGAAATTAATCAGAAAAGAGAGATACATTTTGAAGCAATAATTGGATACAATCATTAATCAATATGTAATATATCCATAATACAAATAATTAAATTTGAATCCTATAGAAGTGATTTGAATTCCTAACTCCAGATTGACTCTAGACAAGACTAACTTTGGAAAAATCACCACTAAAGTCTCACTAGTGGAACTCCGGACAACTAAAACAATGAACAATCAGTTAAGTCACCATGGTAGGTGATTAGAGGAATCTTATTCTTCAAATCATGCAAATGAGGTGCATTGCTAACTGATAATGAATTGTATGTGTCCCATCAGACAATGACTCAACACTGACTAGGGTGAACTCCCACAACTCAGAGTGAGCTCCTAAAATATACATATTGGTATTTGAAGCTATTAGATTTATTCATGAGGGAACATCAAGTGGCTATTGGGCCCCAGATAACTTCTCCATGGCACTAATGGAGTGACAAAATCTTCCTAAGGTAGGAAATTGATAAAATAAACTATGGTGGACAAGGGATGATTACAAATAATCCTAACAGATGCAAGAACATTAGCCCTCATCACAATACAAGAACCATAAATATATCCATCGAAATGTTTTCAACAGATAGTATTCATAACTAGATATCCTTACTGAATATCACATTACAAATAAAATACCCTAATGGTGTATCTATTAAAATGTTTGTCCCGCAAATAATAATATTGAATTTATAATAGAATATGGATGTTCATTTCATACATTATTGTTGGAATATGGTGATATAATATGTATTTTACTACATTATATTCCTTCTTAACATCAATCCTCCCAGATAAAAAAAGTTTTCAACTTTGTTGTTGACAAGGATACTCTGAAAATATGAGCAATACTAAAGAACTAGTGATAACCACAACAATATGTGTAAGATAAGAAGGAAGGACATAATCAAGTTGTCTCACAACTCTTCACAAATATACATAAGTTAGAAGTGAAGTAAATAGAGAGGCAATCTGCACAAAATAAATTCCAAGAGTAAAGCATATAATAAACATGATAATCACATAATTACATGGGTAAATTCATAACATGACGTATGAAAGATAGGTGAACATATGAAATTGGTTTTACACAACAAGGGTTAGCATCAAAATAAAATGAGTGAGCATAATATGGATACCAAAATAAAACATTGAACAAAACATGACATATTGTTAGAAGTATCATCATTATTAGAAGAGTGAGACAATGTTAGAATATTGAGCAAAACATTGATCAAATAAAACAATGATATCACTTATAGAAATGAAAATATGACCATCAATAAACTAAGTCATAAGCATAGGTTTATTTCTTGATGTCACCATTGCCAGACTTAGAGATCCTTGCCCTTGAAAATGTCAAAACATGTTTTCACATAAGAATGTTAGAGAGAAGTAAAACAAGAACAAGAAAAAATCTGTAGTCATGATGAATAGACTAAGAACATAAACCCTAATGCAAAGGGATAAAAATGTCAGGACAATAATTTGAAGATAATATATGAATAAAAACATAAATTTCTAACTGAAATTGAATCCTAACAACTACTAATAGATAGATATGTATCTATGCAGCATAACAAAACAAAAAGAAATTGTCAAATGAAAAATATTTCACTGAAAAAGGGGCATACACGCCTTTTCTCATTGTAGTAGGTGTATGGACCTAGGTCATGTGATCATTTTCTATGCATAGGGCGTGTATATGACAAAAGGTGCTTGAAGCCTTTGGATCTGGTAAAATGGGTGTATCTTGGGAAAATATAACCCTTTTTGTAATGTCCCCAACCCTCTGACTAGCGAGGAGGACGCTACCAAACCATCAAAAGCCTCCAGGAAAAATATCCCCATGAACATGAACATGCATATAAACTGGAATAAAATGCCTAAGACATAAAATATACTAAGCTATATATTCATATGCACAGCAGAAACCATCATACATTCCTTTAGGCATCAACATGTTCATCATGATTCATTAGACAATAGACAGTAAATGTAAATGTAGAAGTGAAATGGACAAGAATACTCATCTGATAGAACTCGTCCCGAAACCAGCTACATCGCTGCAATGTTCCACCCAACCATAGGATAGCATGCTCATCAATCTCTCAGCAACACTGTCGCCCCCAATTTGGGCATGATTCCTCAAGGAATAAGGGTCAAGAAGGCTTACACATAGCCAAGGTACACAAATCAGCCAAGTCCACACAATAGGGTTTATCAAGCCGTCAAGGAGCTAGGAAAGGCTAATTGCTAAGCTGGTGGCCTCAATGGAGAGCTAAGGATGCCTACACCAGAGTTAACCTGACTTCTAAGACATCCACACACCTGTTAACAAGAATCAATCCTTTCTCTGCTTCACAGTCCCTCAGGCACTGAATTCCCTTTCCAATACTCTTCAAGGGTTGTGGAGAAGAAATCCAACAATCTAACTCTACCTGAGTGGCTCCAAACACCAGTTTTATCAAGAATAGTGAGCCTCTAATCCTACTCTCAACAGTCTGAAGACCAACCACTGCACATTGCAGCAAAATAAATAGTTCACAGCTCTGTGAAGAAGATGAAGACAACAGGGTGACAACCTCAAACAAAAAGGTGAACACAGCTCCAATCAGCAAGACAAATAAAATTTGTTCTTGGCCCTAGCATGTCCAAAACAACTCAGTAGCAACCCCCCAAGGTACTTGCATACATAGCAACCCAAAGAACCAGGGGAATAACAACAACCCCCAATATCACAATGAAAACAACAACAACATTACACAGTTTGTGAATGGGAAAGAAAGCAAAATCCTAGCATAGACAGGGGAAGACATAAATGCGGACCACAATCAGAAACATACATGGTCACAATTGGCAAGGAGACATACACCTACCACCGAAATTTGTATGGGACACACACAAGTACACATCCCTGTGCATGAATGGCTCCTACACCCAAAAATCCTGAGTGACAGCCACGATTTCTCCCGCTCCATGAAACCAACGCATAATTCCTGTGCGTGAGAAGGTGAGAGAGAATGAATCTATGTGTGTGGATGGACAACCAAAGGAGAATCCCCCAAAATGGTGTGCGTGAGCAAGCAAAATCTCTCTCTACATGAGGATGTCTAGAACAACTCGCGGTGGGAGGAAAAACCAGAACCGCCCTGCCTGAGAGTGAGCAAGACCAAAACCGTGAAGAAGTGGAATCATGGAAAAGTGGAATGAGTGTTTTTGTTCTGCCCCACGCTATGTGAAGAGGAAGAGTCCGCTAGTGGAGTGGGCGCATGAGCAAGGACTGACAGTCCTGCCACACCCACCACTACTCAGCAATAACTGCTCCCAACTAATAGACAACAGAAGTTTAATGGGTGGGAAACACATGCAAAACTCCCAATGACCCCCCCATGGGCTGGAAACCCCCCCCCCTTAACCTTAGGAATCATGCCCTTTTCATTCAACGTTGCATCATCGTAGATGGTTGTAGGTTTATTTTAATTGCTGTGCATATTTACATGATGCCCAAAATATAGTGTGCCGGATAGCACGATATACCATCGACAATGATCCTGATTACCAAACATTCACAACCAAATCGATGGTGGGGATTTTTCCTTCAGCTCCTCACCATGATTAATTACAATATATACATCATGTACCTTTAATGTAACTGAGGTAAAAAACGGGGACATCACAATCCCCTCCCCCTTGGAGTAACACCATCCTCAGTGTTCCAATACATAGGAATACATATACAATTTGCACATCCAAAATTTCAAAATTTTGCAGATATGTTCCATGTTCAATTATTTACTTTGAATGTTTCGGACCAATTCCCTCAGCTCCCATGAACTTCTCTTGCTGGTTCTCAGCTCTTGGCTTATCCCAAAGCCTAGGAACTTTGTGGTTGCGACCCTCTTTAGGTTCCCTTGTTGGGAAGTCCCGGCATAAATGATGTCCTCCACATTTCCAACATTTCACTGGCTGCTTCATCTTTTCCTGCTCAATTTCCTTTGATTCCTCATGCCTGGTTCATTTCTTAATGGATCGCTTGGACGAATGTCCCATCATTGATCCACTCTCCTTACCTTTACAAATTGCTCCCATAAGGTTTTTGACCTCCTTTTGCAAACCAATAGAGTCTTGCAAAATCTGGTGGTTCATCTCATTCTACCTTTTCTATATCTTGAGCATCTCTCCAAGATTATCTTGGGTTCTGGCAATCATTTGAAGGAGACTTCCAGCCAAGTCCAACAACTTTTGGTTTGCTTTCATGATCAATGTGCACCACTGGATTTCACCTTTCTCACCTGTGAAATGCATCATTAAAATTATGTTAGACCAAGTATAATATAGGCATTAAATATCAGTCAATTAATTTCCTAATTGGCATGACATTCCAAGTCTCATCAAGGAGACTTTCATATTTTTCATGCCTTCCCAATAGGCACATGAGCTCATTCATGTCCATTCTTGGGCAGGGAATTAACCATTCCA
>LPNX010347433.1:26492-59472 GCA_001517045.1 Pseudotsuga menziesii
GTAATAACATTATTAATTAAATTCAATGAGAATTTGCAACTCTGTTTACTACAGAAATTGATTTGATTGGCAATGAGGTGATCCTCATTTGTGGGTCTCTTGTAACCAGAAGCACTATGCCCATTATAATTTTAAGCTTACTAGCATAACATGAATACCCACTTACAATGAATCCACCTGACACAATCTTATGCAAGCCAATAGTGATTAGTAGTTGTCAGCAATTTCTCAAATCCAAAATTCACAAATTCAAATTTAACAAATCATTATGCATACAAACTATTTTCACAGCCATGAGAATTTTCTCATAAGGTTTGGCTCTTTCACATGGTAGACCCTGGTCCTTGTCATGGTCTTACCCACTTTTCCATGCCCCAAACAATCTACCTGAAACCTGAATCTCAGTCATCCAAACACTTAGTAAGTCTCAATGCATATAACTTTTTCATTGCCGCAACATCACTGAAGCATTTTCAGAATTTATAAAATTCAATACTCCTAGCTGTTAATCACATCAATATTACCAAAACCCATTTACTTCATGCAATCATTATCATACTTTAAATTACAAGGTACAGTCACATCATTTATGCAATTTAAATGAAATTTTTAGATACTCCTTACTTCACAAGCGTATCATTTGTACCACCCTACCCTTCCATAGAGCATTTTCAGTAGCCAATTGATCTTGACTACCCTCTTCATGAACTTACTCTCCTGCATTCATAACAGCTCTTGAAAGGGTTCCAGAATTGTCACCAATTCATCATTTCAGACACTAGTTATTCATAATAACTCATGCACTATCTCTATGCATTCATGCATTGCATCGCAACATTTGCACCCATACTTATGTATGCATATCTACACAATTTCCTCATATTTGTCGTATGCATCCATTTAGTGCATAACTACAATATTTATAAAATATTTTAATGCATACCCACTCAATGCTACCTTGCATTGATTCAGGAATACTATGCATTCCAACATACCATGCATGGCCTAACCATGACTACTTCATATAGGACGCATTACTATCATCAAGATAAACATTGCTTACTCTCCTTGGGCTACTAGGCTCATAACAACACAATACAGGCACGACACATCTCTCTATGAATGCAATATAAAATTCAAATACCTCCATGGTATGAAACCTATTTATTTTACCACTCCATGCAATTGTCATAATTAAACTCTTACCTTCATGGGTCCTACTTACACCCTTGACATTACCGGTTTGGTTGGTCTTTTGCAGGAGATTGTAGAATTTGCTCACTAAATTTTGATTTTGGACTTGTTGTTTTATCCCTTTCTCCATAGGGTTGCTAGTCACATTCGCTAGCATCAACAACCTATTCATCCATGTCCAGGTTATCGTTGGTTGTTCCAATAATTCCAACACCAATGCAATAATTATCATTAGTGGTTCATTATAAACGTATAATCCTCACTATTTTTACTAGCATGTAATATCCTATGCATGCAAGGAATATCCTCATACATTTCATGTATAAAACTTATAAAATGTAGTTATAATCAGCAACATATGGTTTTAAGGAAAGTTCCCTTTTTACATCCCTCATCCTTGCATGGAACTCCTCTTCCCCACAATGGCTGATTTGACTGCATTTGATAGCAACACTTTTCTCTTTCAAGCAATCACTTAGCATTTTTCTACTCCTGCGTATCCATATGCTTCATTCTGACCTTGGGTGTGAAAACCACATCATTTCAAAAGTGATTTCAAAACACACAATGGAATGTTGGGTCTGAAATGTGAACTTCAGCCACCTAGGGTTTTCTTCCTTTTCAATCTTGAAACTGCCGAGAACCCCAATGAGAATTTCACTACAAATCCCACTAGAGCACTAGCTGGAACTACTAAAAATTCCACTGGAAAACCCCATTTTCTTTCTTCCTATCGGGTCCCTTCCCAACTAAGTTTCTGATGCTTCGGTGGTCAAAACACCTAGCTCATTGGTAGTCTATTCCTTATTTTATTTCCGGTGTTTCGGTGGGAAAACCAGCTAAACTTCTATTCGGCATCAGCGAGAAAACTAACTGTTCATCGGGTGTGCAGTCCCTTGAGCAACCACAATGGCAAAAAGTATTCTTACTACGATTTCTGTGGGTGAACTAACTAGGATTTCGATCGGTCGCATGATCATTAGTAAATTTCCGATGCCTTTACACTCTTCAAAGTCGGGTCTCTTCCCTGTTAACTCCCTGACGTTTTGGTGGCTGAAACTTCCAGTTTCTTCCACTGAATCGATAAGTTTCTCATCTATTTCCTTTCGACATATCGACCTGCTGTGGTCCTCTGTTCTGAGTTTCATCAGTGATTCATTGGTCTATTCTCATCCGCAGTATCGGGTCCTTAGTCATCTATAGCATGGGCTAACCACGTTGCTTCAATGGCCAGAGGCTCTGCGCTTTAGATGGCTAGTCGTTAAGATTTCTGCAATGGCAGGTGGTAAACTGTCTATGGATTCTGCAGCTAAACAACTCATTGGTGATCAGAAACTGATACCAATTAGCATCGGTGACCGAAACACTAATCGTCGAAATGATATTCCAACTCATAGCCGCAACAACAGACTCATAGATGCTTGAATCTTTCTGACGTTTTGGTGATCAAATCACCTAATTCCCCTACTGCTCATTGGCAGTAGTACAACTAACTCTTCCGTAGAATCAGCGATCTGTTCATCTATGCTTTTGGACTTTATCGATGATACCAAACGATCTCTCTCGACGGTTAAACAACTAACATTTTCCATTTTTTTGGTTCTGCAGTTATCTAATCTTCTGCTCTTCATCGGCTATGCCAATATGTTGGCAATCAGATCTGCTAATCGCTACCGTGTCGGTGGTTGGATCTTCTATCCATCGGGCAGCTAGTTCACTAGGCTTCTGCAATGACGACCAAAAGACTTTGATCCGATCCACTAATATTTTCCAATGATTTCTTCACTTAGGAAAATTTTTGCAAATTTTCCCTCTTTGCCTTTCGCCACGTCGGTTGTCAAAGCAACTATCCGTCGGGTGAATATTCCATTACATAGCTGCAATGGCGGACACATCATCAGCTACGTCTTGCCGATGTTCATCGACAATCACTACCACTAATGTCCACCGATCACTGATGATTTTCTTTCCTTAGAAAATTTTTGAAAAACTTTCACTCCACCGTTGCTGTCGGCAGTCGAAACCACTAATATTTTCGATGGCCAATGAAGTCAACACTTAGAGAAATTTTCAAAAATTCTCATTGCGTTGGCCATCGAAACGTCTTCCCTCCACGACATTGGCGGTCAAAGGTTCTATCCGTCGGAAGGATAGTCCTCTATCCATCGGCAACGACGATGCTTAATCAGCTAAGTATCGACGATACATCTGTCTAAGTGTTTTGATGTGCCGACGGTCAAAACACTTAGAAATTTTTTCTAAATTTTCCTCCTCTGTCTCCCACTGCATCAGTCGTCGGATCAACTATCCGTCGAGCATCCTTCCCACTGAGTGCTCCACTCTGTTAGCTAGATTTCTCATGGCCCTCTAAGCCCCAATGCTACCACTTTAGCTCTGTCACTGCATCTTTAAGGCCTGTTGTACAGGATTACACACCCAATAACCATAGGTCTGGGGTTACCAACATACTCAATTAATCTTGTAGACAATTGACTTCTAGAGTGTAGAATAGGAAATAGGAGGGTGAGAAAGACTTCATTAACGAAGGTTTATCCTTTCTTATCCTCTTTCGCTTTGCTTCCTCTCCAAAGTATTCAATATTGCTCCTCTTTCACCTGTCAAAAGAGACTCTTCCAGATACAAGATGATTCATATATATATGCAAGTTAGATAAATCATGAACAATATTGAAACATAAACATTTACCAATCCACAATACATGAAACACATATGGAAGAAGGATTCTCTTTATTATCAATAATGGAAAGAGTTCAGATTACAATCCAACGCTTGAGACAAGAGCTCCTATGCAACCAAAGGATTCAGAGTTCCACTGCTCCAAAGACTTCTGTATACAATCTACCAGCATAACTTTGCTCTCCAAGTATGCATATCAAACACCCTCCCCAAGGCCTGTATTTATATGGGTGAAATAAGGCAGTTTTCGAAGGTTGGGGAGGTTATAGAAGTTAAGGAGATTAAGGTAAATGACTTAACTAATCTCCAATCAGAGTGTGATTTTATGTTTAAATGTTAAGGGACATATTTGTGGGTATGTATAAGGACAACCCGCGAATGATTCGCGACTTACTATAAAGGAAACCCGTGAATACATCTATTCGCGACTTGCTACACCCGAGACTCGTGAATGATGCGTGAGTTGTATATAAGGAGAGTCACGAATACCACTCAACATAGTAAAATGGAAAAGTAACTAGGTGGATAGATGAGGAATGTATTTCATACCAAGCCAAGCTATAGTGTTTTGGGAAAACCTATATCCATAGATGTCCTTTTGTGTGCCAACATGAGGGATGTCGGCACTCGGACGGAGAGGTGCCATTCAGGTGTATAATAGATGCCCCCTAATGTGTGAGGTCAGAGGGAAACGATGGCCGAAATACATTATAATGTTTATCTTTGAAGAACTCAGAAATCCAATGGAGCAGAGAGAGTACCTGAAACAAATACATAGTAATGTCATATACAAAGTTACATCTGAGGATGCTATGTTCAATTTACTGGAACACTAGCTCCTTTACAATATTTGAGTACATCATATGATACAGGTAGAAACCATGTATATTAAAAAGGTGGAGCAAAGCCACAATATACAATAATGATGAGTCTTCAAAGATCTAGAAGCTATGTAGATGAAAAGAACATAATCTTGCACAACTTAGTCCAAAGTGGGGAACTAAGGTCTTCATAAAGGATCCCAAAGAACCAGTACAATCCAAGCCATGTGAATAAGGGTAAGCTGAAGTCAAACATGGAGAGGATTCAACAATTTGTCAACCAATAGATGATAATTGACAACTGAAGCAAAGAAATTCACCAATGATGAAAGTGAATCCTAAGGTATGATCATCAAAAATCTAGGTCTTCGTCATCAGGAAGTACTGAAACGGAACCATGCTGTGATAGGGAAAGCAATAGATCCTTCAACGGATCACAAGAGTGACTAGGAACTCGGAAAAAGAAGGGAGACACAAATAGATAAATAACAGATATAATAGTGATGGGATCAGGCTATAGATCAAACATTGGGAAGAGTCCTTGAACAGTGAGCACATCATAGAGATGACCCAAGGCAACGTATAATTGATAGAGAGAAAAACCAAACCTATCTTCCATGTAGGAGACATGATCAGATTCCCTAGGTATAATGGAAAAGAGGAGGAGTCAAAAAATCAAAGTGATAGCTGAACAAAGGTGTACATTGAAACATGGATATCGGAAAACAAAGAGTGCTATGTTCAAGGATGACATGCTTCCATTACCAAAAACAAGACAAAACTTCTTCCTTACCTTCCCTGTTAAGTTTTAACGAGTCCAGGAAAGTTAACTCGGTTCCCTCTTCATTTTTTAACAAGCTTGAAGAGATGGGGAAAATAATGCTTAATAGTGTCACTGATTTGTGGATTTAATGAGCCCGAACTAGTACATGCTTAGTCGGTAGTTTCACATTTAGAGAGTCTGAAAATGCCAAAGAAGACTCCATGGGGGTCCTTTTTCATCCAATTTAGTCTCCTGAGGCCGAAAAAGTATAAAACAAACCACAGAAGAACTCTCTTAACTTCCGAAGAAGAAAAGGTGAACCTTTTTTGTACTTAGTTAGGAAGGTCCGAAAAAGGTTAAATTACCACCTACCCAACGCTCCTTCCAGAACAGCATAAAATAGCTTGAGTTTTACGAGTGTGAAGGAAAGCAAGATCACTCGGAAAGATCCATTTGGTTCCGAGAAATGGGGCTTACAACAATAAACTCGTTGCTTTGTTCTTGAGTGTTTAACGAGCATGACAAAGAAACAAAGTACACTCAGAATCTTTTTCATGTTTGGGTCGAGAGCACGAAAAAGAGAAAACTAAGCTCAAACCGGGTGTTCCTTTTCCGTAAATTTAGTCCCTCAGGCCCGGAAAAGTGATAAACCTATACTTGAGAATAATCTTCTCAATTAAAAAGAAAAGAGAGTGATCCTTTCTCGTATTATTCTGCATGGTCCAAGAAAGAGATAACCTACCACCAATGCGGATTCCCGTTCACATATTCTTAACGAGCTTGAACGAACGAGATAACTCGGTGGTCAAGTCTATTTTGAAGGAGTTAGACCTGGGCCTAAAGAAACTCCATAAGGGCAGGGAGTCCTATAAAGGGATAGATTGTAAAAAGAGATTCAGAAGAAGCTCTATTTGGCGTGAAAAATAGCTAAGAGGGCACCCCTAGACCTGAAACAGTGACGACATGAGCACCAAAGGATGACAAAGGCATATAAGGATGATACTCATGGAATAAGGGCCCTAGCCACGGAAGAACAATGGTAGAGACAAGGGAATAATGGCTTAGAATACCATAGTACGTGGCAAAATGTTGAATACTAAGGTTAATGTGGAGTGATAAGATGCCAACATGTGTTGGAACTAGCAAAACCACCCTAGAGAAGCAACAACACTTCGTAAAAGTTGATAAACCTGTTCCAAGGTACAAAGAGGGTGATATTAGTTAATGGACATTTCAAACTATATAAAAAGACCCACTTTATGAAATATTATTTCTATAAATAGCTTGAAAATTAAAACATTTCTCACCATTTGAACTTTTTAGACATAGAAGGAAATATTTACCCTCTACCGTTGATCGATCACCGTGGACAATTGGACCGTTGAAAGCAGAATCCGTCAGCTTCAAGTAATTCTACACCCTAAGCTCCTCAAATTGATCCAAGCAAATGTTAAATTTAATGGTGAATTCAGTATTTAACAGCATCCCAAAATATGGCAGTGCACATTCACGGGTTGCTAAGCATGAAAGTTGCGAATACGCGTTTCATTCACGGGTTGTATAACTAGACAGCCACGAATGACCCGCGACCTGCCTAAGTAGACAATCGTGAATGCTGCGTGATGGGCCAAAGCTTTAAAAATATGCAATATTTTTAAATTTTTATTGTGAAATACTGAACTACATTATATGTATTTTCCAGGAAAAATATGGTTCTAGAGTGGAGGGAAAGGGAGCATGAAATAATGGATCATGCGGCGCTCCAAAGCATGCCCACCATACAAGCATTGAGAACCTATGGGCTGCTGAATTTCTTTTTTACATCACCCATGTGGACCAATGTCCGCATTCTTGATTTCATGGTCAATTACTGGGACCATGAGTTTGGAATGTTCAATGTTCAGGGTGAGACCTTAGAGCTTACCGTGGAAGATATATATTTCATTACCGGGTTGTAACAACGGGGAGAACCAGTGAACTTGGAGGGCACTGACAGGGGTGGTGACCCCTTAAGTGTCCAAAACTATGTAGACATGTTCTGCACCCTAGGTACTCAGAAGAAAGGAAGCAACGTTCTTATTGCAGACATCCAGGATTTTACTCTCTAGGTATCAGCTAGTACCATTGTGAGACTTGCAGGATCATTAGGGTTACATATGGCCACCAGGAATCAAATGAGGGTGGTAGTTGATTGCTTTAGAGGTGATCTCTATGATTGGTGCTTGGGACTTTCCCCCATCATGAAGAGGCAACTATCCGACTGCAAGAGAGGAAGACGCAAGAATTTTGGCTATGGAAGCATACTAGTAGCATTCTTCTTCTTCGAGATTACCAGCCATGAGCCTTGCTATACCACTATAGGTCAGATCTCTTCGTCAGCCAAGACTAAGCCGGTGGGGAGACATCTTCCTCCATCAGGGAGGAGGAGATGTAGTACACATCATGTATGATGATGACTTTTACACATGGTGGGAATGATAGCTACCGGCGCTGGAGTAGTTTCCATACGCCGGGATGGACTTCCGAGGTGAGCCCGACCTTGTCCTCCCTCCAGGAGGAATATGGGGTGAGATGGGTAAGTAATTTTTAAGTTTTTATCATTATCAAATTTTTATGAATTTTTCAAATGATAGATATATACATATGTACAAGTCTTAATCCATTTTATGTGTCAAAATGCAGATGTTGGACCAGTCCGCCCTGAAGGGCACCCTCGTATGTTCGTGCGTCTGGTTGTAGGAGGAGACCCAAGATTGGTCCAGGTACTAGAGGGGAAGCTGACCAGGATGACCCAGTGAGTACCTACGATGCGGATTGAGCATATACCTACAGCCATGCAGGAGTTTGTTGTGGGGGTTTTACCAATTTGGCTACGTCTGTTCAGGCAAGTATCTAGAGCAATACTTGTGTATAGAGATGCGGTGGAGGCTGCCGAAGCCGAGGCGACTAAGGAAGCCAGGATGCATAGAGATCATGGGGACCAAGGAGGTCCTAGTGGCCAGGGCGGCTAGGCTTAGTTCTAGGGCATTTTGATGGATTATGATCCACATTTTGTATATTTTGTATATGACGAGATCTACGGATCAGACTCGACCTATCTATGACAGATATTTTACATATATATATATATATTTGTGTTTTGTTGTCAGTTTATTTAGAAGTGTTTCTTATATGTTTGTTGTATATTATATAAAATGTGTGTGAGGTTCCAATCCAAAATGTAGTTAGCATATGCATCAGTTAATGAATTTTGGTTTCGTGGAATATGGTCAAAAGTAATAACTTCAAAATTTCTTTCCAATAAACGAATTTGCATGAACTGACGTAATAAGATAGGATTTTGCACCTGATAAGTTCGATTGAGCTAGGAAACAATCAACTGAGAATCCAAATGGACCTCAATCTGGGTGATTCCACATGACAAAGCATCCCATAGGAGCTCAATTACAGCCCTATACTCAGCAACATTATTGGAAGTAGGACCTAGAAAAGCGCCTCCCGCAGCAACAAGCTGTCTTGAGGGAGAATAGATAACCCATGCTGTCGAAGCCAAGTTACAAGTGTGATGGCTGGCGCCATCAGTGAAACCTACATACATTTCGGAAGACATCTACAACAACCAGTAGATAGTATAAAAAACAAAATTGACAACCTAATGTACATAAAAATACATATACTATTATACAAGAAAAAGTGCTAAGCATAAGCATAGCACTTCGTCAAGTAGAGCCCATTTCTAGGCTCAGGCAGCTTATTCCCATCATAATCAACTAATTCATATGTGCCCTTACTTAATACCTTGGACACGACATAGGGTCCTAACCACATAGCCTTGAATTTTCCTACCCCCAGAGGTTCTTTATCTTGGTCCCAAAGCAAGACAAGTTCCCCTTCAAAGAAAACCCTAGGTTTGACCGTTTTATCATATTGAGATTTAACCCTATTTTTATGAACCTGATTTGCAGTCAACGCATCTCTACGTTGTTCATCAAGGTGTTCTAAATGGAGTAGACGCTCTTCAAGCTCAGTCATATTAGGTAACACATGAATGGATATCTTCAAAGACGAGATTTCGCATTCAATCGGAGTAACTGCTTCCACCCCGTGAATGAGTTGGAAAGGGGAGAAACCTGTAGTAGTCTTTACATTGGTTCGGTAGGCCCAAAGAGTAGGATATAACATGATGTGCCAATTTGAGCGGGCTGCATCAATTGTCCGTTTAAGGATGGTTTTTAAAGTCTTGTTTACAGCCTCTACCTGACCATTTGCTTGCGGATAGTATGGAGAAGAATGTTCTTGTCTAAATTTGAGCATGGTAGTCAGTTTTGTCATCATATTATTTTGAAAATGACTGCCATGGTCAGTGAAAATCACTTTGGGAATACCAAACCTTGCAATAATATGATTGAAAACAAAGAAAGCTGTTGTTTCCCCATTGTCTTTGAAAGTAGGCATTGCCTCTTCCCATTTCGTAAAATAGTCGACAGCGACAATGATATATTTATGCCCCCTAGCCGAGGCTGGGTTGCATGTCACGTAATCGATCCCCCATTTCATGAAGGGGCATACCGAGACAACGGAAAATAATGGAGCAGGATGTGACCGCATTTTCCTGGTGTAAAGCTGACATGGATAACAACTTTTCACTGCTTCCACACAATCTTTAAAGATGGTGGGCCAGAAATAACTGGCACGTAATATCTTCTGGGCCATTGCTAACCCAGATAAATGACCCCCACACGCTCCACTATGGGAATTATTTAGGACAATATTCGCTTCCTCATGAGTAAGGCAGCGACGCAAGACGAAATCTACCCCTCGTCGATATAATGTATCTCTTATAATGAGGTAGTTCTTGGCATGAAGGCGTAACTTACGTCGTTCCTCCCTAGAGGAAGTGGCAGGATACTTCAAAGTATGGAGATATATAATAATATCTCTGTACCAAGGATCAGAGGTGGATATCAAGAAGATGTGCTCATTTGGGAATGAGTCATCCTCAACTGCTACATTTTCTTTAGTGGGAAATTTTGCTATAAGCTCAGCAAAAACTAAGGACATTTTGGACTGGAAATCCTGGTCAAACTCCTAGAGAATGACGATCCATTTCTTAAATTCCCCCCCAACAATCCGTCGAGATAAAACATATTGGAAAGGATTGACATCTACCACTATTGTGGTGGTCCTTAGTAAAATGTAGTGTTGTAACCTCTGTACAGCATAAACAGCTGCTAAGGCTAACTTATCGACGTGGGAGTATCTAAGCTTAGGTCCAACCAAAGCACGGCTAAGGTAATAAATTACATGCTCAATGAGCTTATTGTCCTCCTGGACTAGTACTACCCCAATGGTCAACTTTGATGCGGCCAGATATAATATAAAATCCCTAGAATAATCCGGTGGGCATAATAAGGGAGCCAACAACAAGGCTTTTTTCAATGCCTCAAAAGCGAGTTGCACAGTTTCATCCCATACAAATGGGGTGTCCTGTTTGAGCAGGCGCATGAAACCTTTAGTGATCTTGGAATAATTAACGATAAAATGTCGAAGAAAGTTAGACTTTCCTTGCAGGCTTTGAAGTTGCGTGAGAGAACGAGGAGGAGGTAGATTTACAATGGCCTCAACTTTCAAAGGATCCACTTGGATGCCTCGACTAGAGACAATGAATCTGAGTAATCTCCCTGAATCGACGTAGAATACACACTTGTGGGGATTCAAGTGAATTTTATAGTATCTGCATCTCTCAAAGATCAACCATAAATGATCTGGATTTTGGATCCTCTTACAAGAATGTGCGGGAAGATCATCAAGGTATGGTTCGAAAATGGCTTTAATGTCATGAAAAGCAAAGTTCATGGCTCGTTGAAACGTTTCCCCAGCATTTTTCAATCCAAAGGGCATTTTATTATACGTGAATGTAACCCAAGGGAAAATGAAAGAAGTTTTATGCTGGTCTTCCGGTTTGATTTGGATTTGATTGTAGCCGGAGAAACCATCCATAAACAAAAACACCTCACTCCCCGCACATTCATCTATGATCTGGTCTATAAATGGTGTGGGGTAGTTGTCCTTAGGACAGACTTTATTGAGGTCTCTAAAGTCTATACAAACGCGAATATTCCCTTGCTTTTTATCAACAGGAACTGGGTTGGACACCCATTCAGTCAAAGCTATGGGATATATGAAACCAACTTTCAACAGCTTCTTTACTTCTACCTTCACAGCCACCGCTTTACGCAGGTTCACGGGTCTTAATTTTTGTTGAACTGGCTTGGCATCAGGATAGGTTCGGATTTCATGTTGAACAATAGATGGATCTATGCATGGCATCTCCTCATATGACCAGGCAAAGATATCACAGAATTCCTTAAAAAGGGAAGTATATATGGAAATCTCCTCTGGAGAGCAGTTTGCACCTATATAGATGTTTTCCATGACACCTAGGTTTACAGATATTTTGATAGGTATAGTGGCGGAAATGTTTTCCAGTTCCCCTCAAAAAACACTCCTTCCCTAGGAAAAGGGTTAACATGTATGTCAACATCTTCTGACAGTCTCATTTTAAACTCTTGGTTCTCTATTCGGCTTAGCTCTGGAAGAAAATAGGATCGATGATGAAGATCCTCACATATCTTATCACGTCCACTCATGGCTTCCAGAATGGATTCATCGAAAGGTAAAACAGTGTCTAAGCAATCTATAGAATGTAAAGATTTTTCTGCCCATGCAGGCAAATATACTTCTTCTAGATCATCCAAGACTATTAGCGGATCTGGAATGGGATCAACAGTGGTTTGGGGGATAGCTTGATATGCCACCTCCACTGCCGATAAGGGAACTTCCGATTCATGGGGAGTTGGGAGGACCCAAGGATTAGTCCTATCGACAACCGTAGCAATGGACTTCCCCACACTAGTAGAACCGATATAATTAACCGAGGCTAGAAGATCAAATGTGCCCATCAATGATGCATACATTCCAACCCCCAAGCTCTGTGCTGCAGGTTTGGCCTGATCAACCAATGGGACAGTGGATTCCTTAGACTCTAAACGGCCTTTTTGGGTAAAATCAAGTTGGTCAACAGTAACCAACTTTCCCTCATGTGGAAAAACCACGACATGAAAAACGGTCGATGCAAAAACAGACATTGCATAAGTCCAATTCCTTCCCAGAAGCAAATTGTAGTCCAAGGGAGCATCAATCACTTCTACTTCAACAGACACTGCTTTGCCTACCAACTTAAGCTCAAAATCTGGCAAGATACCATGTGGATGGAAAGACCTTCCATCAAAAGTAGTAAGTAAGGTGTTTGATGGGACCAGCTCTGGGGATCCAAGAGCTTTCCAACAAGCCAGGGACATAACACATGTCGAGGCTCGCTCATCAACAAATTCCATTCCAATGGTCTTACCACCATGGACGACATCTATTGATAGGGATACATGGTAAGGGAGACAAATTTTGACATCAGATAGATGAAATTTCGCTGTGAGACTCGAAGAGTACATGCTACCTAAAGCTGCTAAGAGGGAAACCCGCTGAGCGGGACAACTCTGTAGCACCTCCAAAGCTGACATTGCACATGGGGTCTGAGCCAAGTCTTCAACCACAGAGTATTTGGATGTAGCCCTAGCATTTGGGTTATGCAAATTCTTCTTAAAGACACCTTTGGGTATCTTTGGCATAATTTCCGCAGGTTTCTCTATAGTGAGAGGGTTGGAAGGTTCACCTACAGATTTACCCATCTCAGGAGTCTCTTTCTCATATTTTTTGTTCCTGTTTTGCAACAAAGTTGAAGATCAAACCATGTTTATATAATTGGGTTCAGGGGTAGCTTGAGTGCCCCCTGCTACGGTAGAAGCTGAAGCAGAGTTCTGTCCTTCGGGAAAAGGGTCCTTTAAGAAAACTGGTTGTTGAGATTTGAGCAGCTTCTGTGCTTGATCCATGAGGGGACAAAGGTGAGTAAGGTGGTCCTCTTGGCACAACTTACAGGGGAACTTGACCTTCTTCTTTTCATTTTTTCCCCCATCAGCATTGTTCACGGGCTTTGGCTTGTTTTGGTTTCCCTCTCCCTTTTTACCTTTCTTTTTCTTCTCGTCGGGCTGTTGATTGCCCTTCTAAGAGGTTTGTGCAAAAACATTTTCACTTTGGGGGGAGGGGGCATCCTTTGCTACCTCCACCGTAGACTGTTTGACAGACAACTGGTGAATTTTTTTTGTCAAAGACTCTAAAGTGGGAGAGTTCATAGACCCAACCACACCATCGGCATGGGGTCCATGCTTGGGCTTCTCGGCCTCATGTGAAGGCCTCGGTGCCTCAGGGATGATCTCATATAAGATCCTAGATTGTGAATAAATCAAGTCCAACTACTGGGCCCTGAGTATGGCTTCTTCTTCATTCATGACTCCTGATGTGGAAACGTCCTTAGATATGTATGGCAACAGTGATTTAAGGAACCATTCTAATAGAAACTCAGGAGGAATGGGCGCTTTGATAAGGCTCTTTCACCTCCTCCACTCTTAGATATGATCCAAGATGTGGGTAGCCTTGTTTTGTCTAAACGTAGACAACAAGTCTGTTCCAAAATCGTATCGAACTGGAAGCTGAAAGTGGCTAAGAAAAGCACTAGCCAAGTCCCAGAAACTACTAAAGGCAGCAGAAGGTAGTTCAATGTACCATTTTTTCCGCAGTGCCTATCAAGGTCCTCTGGAACAGCCTCAACCTCACTGAATCTTCATTCAACGAATTTGAAGAACACCATAAGTGGAAGGTGGTGGCATGTGCCCCAGGATCTTCACCAGCTTTACCTTCGAACTTATGGATGTCCGATGGTAACTTGGTGGGAACAGGTGGCCATAAGGGGTCATGCCTCAGTGGGTCATTTATCAATTTTGATAAGTCTGGCAAGTTTAAAGTTGTCAGGAAAGGAATTTTTGGTCTAACCGGGGTATTATATATGCCATCTTGGGGATTAGAGGGACCTGCCCCCGAATGCCCATGGGTAAAAATGGGGTTGCTCCCAGCCACCGGTTGCGAAGTGGGAAGGTTGCTTTGAAACAGATTCCATCTGTAGGCCACAGGATTGTGGGTGGGAGGTGCAGTGTAAGTAGTTCATGCCATCCCCATAGAATTAGGGGTCTGAAATACAAGAGTAGGTATCCCTCCGCTAAACAACAAAAAGGGAGAGCTCGTGTATGGGACCGAAACAGGGGTTTGTAAGCTTTTCCCATAAGAGGTGTTGCTCCCAAACTGGACTCCTACATATGAAGGAGATGGACCTATGTATGGACTAGATGGCGGAATGTGCCCCCCATTCCAAGGAAATCCTTGGACAAAGGCCGAGGATCCTACCGGACCACTATGGGTAGTGTAAGGGAAGGAAGAAGGAGTGGTAGGTATACTGGGGATCCCAGTAACCATGTCACCAGAAGTACCTCCTATGTTTGAGTGAACTGGTGGTTGAACCACCCGGCTTGCTAGAGTCAAAGGTGTAGAAGGAAAACTAGATCTAGGGGCACTGACCGGGGGAGGTAGCACCCCTTCAACCGGAAGGGTTGAGGTGAAGACAAAAGGACTTTCTTCCACAGAAGACATGACTCTACCCACAGGGATACCTAGCACTGGTGAATCAAAAGATCTAAACTGAACGATCACATGATCGTTTAAATCAGTCAAGGGGGTGTTAAAGTTTCTTGCAAACTCATCAGTTTTCAATTCTTCTATCTCAACTATGTCAAAATCAAAGCGGTTAGCTATCAGTTTCAGTTCACCAAGAAATTCAATTATCCCTACTAGTTCAAAAGAATCGTCAGTGTCTAATCTCCGCCTTTGGGGTAAAGGTGGAGGCTCCAATGTGGTGATAGGAGGAAGGTTTCTCAACCTTCTTGACCTTCTAACAGGTTGGTCCTCCAGAATTAAAAATTTGACTAATCACATCCTAAGGCCAACTAAACACAAGAAAATCCATAGAGCATACACTATAAAAATCCTAAAGTCTCAAGCAATCAAACCAGGGTATAAAGATATACTTTCCCGAAGAAAGCTGATGAACGATTACTTGGCGTCTTTGAAGTGGTTCTTAGGCACAAGCGGAGGAATCACCCACCACCCTCCTACACTTTCAACAAGGGTTACCTTCCAATCCCGTTCAAGGTGAACCAAAAATAACCTTCCGGTTTACCTAGGTATGAACCCTAAAAGACAAGAGACTAAAGGCTACCTTGGCAATACCAACAGTCTTGGGGGACAGTCACAAGCCGAACTTGTATGCATGGGTAGGGTAGCTGGGCCCGAAACTCTGTCTAGGATAGAATCCCTAGATGTGAAAAAGTCCTGAGTTACACTTTAACAAGGATTCAGAGGGATATCTCCTCTGTCCAAGCCTCCATGCGGCCTCGTGCTTAACTCCCGTTTGAGAGGAGCTTCCTAGATACAGTGATAGAGTCAAGGATTTACCTAAAGAAAGGTCCAATACGTCTGAGTTTTATAACTTGTGGGAAGTTTACACTTCCTAGCCCACAAATCTAGCCTAAGCTAGTAGGTGAAAGGCCCCTAAAAAACAAAACTTACTAGTAAATTTTAATTTATGCGTTCATTTTAGAGGGTTGTTTCTTACTCAAGAGGAAATGGAGTGGTATACTATATGGTGTTTTGACCCAACAAGAAATAAATGAAAGTAAAGGTGTATTCAAAGAAAACTACTACTATAAAACAAACTTCTTTTCATTTTTCAAATATGTTTTGATGAATTGAATGCAACGATAAGAGAAACTAAGCCTATATTTTGTATATTTTGAGATTATATTTTTAAATTGAAACAAACACTACTTATGCAAAAACTCAATGCAAAAGCTTAACAATGTTTTCTTTTCGCTTTTAAAAATGCTCAAAAATATACTATGCATCTACAATGCACCATGCTTGAGTGAACTTGAAATTTATAAACTGTGTAAAAGCAACAAACTGAAGCAAACAGGCTGATAGAACCAACAGACCACCAAGAAAGGTAGGCTAGGAACCCTAGATTGGGTGCAAACAATGACAAAAATCACTGCAGACTTACAAAGGAAAGTGACAACCAGCCACTGTCAGAAGACAGACTGGAAAAACAGAGCCCAAGACCCTGATCACTGATCTGGACCAAGACACTTTAACCTAGAACCCAAACAGGCCAAAATACTTCAGGATACAAGCAGTAAATAAATCAAGCAAAAGAGACTCAAGGGATTTCAAAAGGCACAAAGTGTGATCACCTGATGTATTCAAACAAGATATACAACATTCTTAAAGAAAGTCTTCTCAGAAAACAAGGATTATTCAAAGAAAATAACAAGCAAACTTTTAACTTAAAAAACCCTACTTCCAGGAGAATTCGCGACTGTCTACAAGAGCAACTTGCGAATGATTCGCGACTGTCTAGTGCAGCAACCCACAAATTCAAACTTGTATTCACGACTATTCAAAAGAACAACTCATGAATGGGTATGAAATTTTTCTCAAAAACAAGAAAAAACCCAAAAGACTTTCAAATACTGAGTCAGGGGAACAGAAATGAACTACAATAGTCTAGGATTCCCCAGCGGAGACACCAGTTCTGTTGTATAGGATTACACACCTAATAACCATAGGTCTGGGGTTACCAACATACTCAATTAATCTTGCAGACAATTGACTTCTAGAGTGCAGAATAGGAAATAGGAGGGTGAGAAAGACTTACTTGATTAACGATGGTTGATCCTTGCTTATCCTCTTCCGCTTTGCTTCCTCTCCAAAGTCTTCAAGATTGCTCCTCTTTCACCTGTCAAAAGAGACTCTTCCAGATAAAAGATGATTCATATATATGCAGGTTAGATAAATCATGAACAATATTGAAACATAAACATTTACCAATCCACAATACATGAAACACATATGGAAGAAGGATTCTCTTTATTATCAATAATGGAAAGAGTTTAGATTACAATCCAATGCCTAAGACAAGAGCTCCTCTGCAACCAAAGGATTTTGAGTTCCACTGCTCCAAATACTTCTATATACAATCCACCAGCATAACTTTGCTCTCCAAGTATGCATATCAAACACCCTCCCCAAGGCCTGTATTTATATGGGTGAAATAAGGCAGTTTTCAAAGGTTGGGGAGGTTATAGCAGTTAAGGATATTAAGGTAAATGACTTAACTAATCTCCAATCAGCACGTGATTTTATGTTTAAATGTTAAGGGACATATTCGCGGGTATGTAGAAGGACAACCTGTGAATGATTCGTGACTTACTATAAAGGCAACCCACGAATACATCTATTCACAACTTGCTACACCCGAGACTCGTGAATGATGCGAGAGTTGTATATAAGGAGAGTCTCGAATACCACTCAACATAGTAAAATGGCAAAGTAACTAGGTGGATAGATGAGGAATGTATTTCATACCAAGCCAAGCTATAGTGTTTTGGGAAAACCTCTATCCATCGATGTCCTTTTGTGTGCCAACATGAGGGATGTTGGCACTCAGACGGAGAGGTGCCATTCAGGTGTATAACAAGGCCCATTCAGGGCCATGCTACAACCTTGAGCTTTGATACAACACTACAATGTCCCCAACCCTCTGATCGGCGAGGATGACGCTACCAAACCATCAAAATACTCCAGGAAAAATAGCCCAATGAACATGAACATGCATATAAACTGGAATAAAATGCCTAAGACATAAAACATACTAAGATGTCTATTCATGTGCCTCCAACCCTCTGACCGGCGAGGAGGACTCTACCAAACCATCAAAAGCCTCTGGGAAAAATAGCCCCATGAACATGAACATGCATATAAACTGAAATAAAATGCCTAAGACATAAAACATACTAAGATGTCTATTCATGTGCATATCAGAAACCATCATACATTCCTTTAGGCATCAACATGTTCATCATGATTCATTAGACAATAGACAGTAATTGTAAATGTAGAAGGAAAATGGACAAGAATGCTCATCTAATAGAACTCATCTACAACCAGCCACATCGCTGCAACGATCCACCCAACCATAGGCCAACATGCTCATCAATCTCTCAGCAACACTTCCACCCTCGAGCTGGGGATGATTCCTCAAGGAATAAGGGTCAAGAAGGCTTACACATAGCCAAGGTACACAAATCATCCAAGCCCACACAATAGGGTTTATCAAGCCATTAAGGAACTAGGAAAGGATAATTGCTAAGCTGGTGGCCTCAATGGAGAGCTAAGGACACCTACACTAGATTTAACCTGAATTCTAAGACATCCACACACCCGTCAATAGGAATTAGTCCTTTCTCTGCTTCATAGTCCCTCGGGCCTTGAATTCCCTTTCCAATACTCTTCAAGGGTTGTGGAGAAGAAAGCCAAATTTCTAACTCTGCCTGAGTGGCTCCAAACACCAGTTTTCTCAAGCATTCGTAGCCTCTAATCCTGCTCTCAACAGTTCAAAGACCAACCACTGCACACCGCATCAAAACAAATAGTGTGACAGCTCTGTGAAGAAGATGAAGACAACAGGGTGACAACCCCAAATGAAAAGGTGAACACAACTCCAGTCAGCAAGATGAATCAGAGTTTTTCTTGGCCCTAGCATGGCCAAAACAACTCAGCAGCAACCCCCCAAGGTACTTGCATACATAGCAACCCAAAGAACCGGGGGAAGAACAACAACCCCCAATCTCACAATGAAAACAACAGCAACGTTACACAGTTTGAGAATGGGAAAGAAACCAAACTCCCAGCATAGATAGGGGAAAACATAAACGCAAACCACAATCAACAACATACATGGTCACAATTGGCAAGGAGACATACACCTACCATTGAAACTGGTATGGGACACACACAAGCACACAGCCCAGTGCGTGAATGGCTCCTGCACCCAAAAATCCTGAGTGACAGCCATGATTTCTCTCGCTCCAGGAAACCAACGCAGAATTCCTGTGCATGAGAAGGTGAGAGAGAACGACTCAGTGGGTGTGGATGGAAAACCGATGGAGAATCCCCCAAAATGGTGTACGTGAGGAAGCAGAATCTCTCTCTGCATGAGGATGTCTAGAATGACTCATGGTGGGAGGAAAAACCAGAACCGCCCTACCTGAGAGTGAGAAATACCAAAACTGTGAAGAAGTGGAATCATGGGAAAGTGGAATGAGTGTTTTTCTTCTGCCCCATGTGATGTGAAGAGGAACAGTCCTACCACACCCACCACTACTCAGCAATAACTGCTCCCAACTAACAGACAACAGAAGTTTAATGGGTGGCCGACACATGGAAAACTCCGAATGACCCCCCCATGGTTTGGACAACCTCACCCCCCCCTTAACCTTAGGAATCATGCCCTTTTCATTCAACGTTGCATCGTCGTAGCTGGCTGTATTTTTATTTTAATTGGTGTGCATTATTACATGCTGCCCAAAAATATAGTGTGCCGGATATCATGATATACCATCAACAACGATCCCGATTTCTGAACATTCACAACCAAATTGATGGTGGGGATTTTTCCTTTAGCTCCTCACCACGATTAATTACAATATATACATCATGTACCTTTAATGTAACCGGGGTCAAAATCGGGGACATCACCCTTTTTCAAAGAAACAATTTTTTTTTTTTTAACTGGAAAAAATGTTATGAATGCAATAGAACACATTTCATAGCCCAAAAATGCACAGAAGTATCAGAACTATAAATATTTTGACCACCAATAGAAACCTACAACCAAAAATACAACCACAATCGAGAACAAATTAGATCTGGTGTAAAAAAATAGATCCTTGATAGCAAGTTAGTCTACAATAAATTTTATTCAATATCTATAGAAAAAGTCAGAAGAACTTGAAGAAATATACACATTTTTTTAAATTAAAATTGAGGGCTAGAGTTTGAATTTCTTTTTTCTTAAAATTGTAGAAAAATGACTAGATATAAAAAACTACCACTTGGGTATGATAGATCAGATGTTGAATCTAAAAAATATGGAGGACCCAATTATGAAATATGAAGAATCATTGCTTGTAAAAAAAATTCAAAGAATTATCGAAGAAGGTAGAGCATAGAAAGTAGCTCTGATACCATGTTAGAATATTGAGAATATACATAAACATACAACAATACATTTACACTAACATGTTAAACAATAGAAAATATCTACTAGTCTATCCTACTATCGATACAAGAAATAATCATCATGTAAGAAATAAGAGACAAGAGAACAAGAGAACAATACACCATATATGTGTAGTAAAACCTGAAATTGGGAAACATCCATGGAAAGGTTTGGTCTTCTATATTCTTCATAAATTTCCATCTTACAATACTAAGCATCTCCACATATGCATCCCTCTCTATCTTCACATCATGTCAGAATGACGGATGTACAAATGACATGCACACGATGATATGTGTGATTTCATAATATATCACAACATACCTAAAAGGGACTCCTAAACCTCTATAATATACCAAGAATTATGAGATATTTACATCCCATAACACATGTGAGATAAATTGATTTTCACCTCTATTATATAAAAAATGGTTATAAGAGAATTTAATTACATGATGCATGTGGGATAACTCTATTTTATAATATTAGAGTTATTTATGTTATTTTATGATATTTTATCAACAATACTACACAAGTCATCATTACATATACTAACAACATTAGGGTCTACTCATTTTGATGACAACATAAATTAGTTGAGTGATTTTGTGAGAAAACTACTACAATAAATAATGAAAATGCACAATATAACAGAAATAACAAAACGATATAGAAGGAATTTTATTGATTGCGGGACACTTTGAGGGGGAAACCTCCTTTGAGAATGATGGATACAAATAACTCTTTGATGCCTTCATTGTCCTCAACACATACTTATACACTAAGTCCAATCTAGACAATTATTACTCCCCATGAATGTGGGATAATAAAACATACTAACTGGACAACTTAAGAACTATTACTCCCCATGAATATGGGATAATACAATATACTAATGGGATGACTTACAAAGCATATGGGTCCAACAAAATATACTAATGAAATAAAGAGGAGGGTTGACACAGGTTCTTAACATCCCCTCCCTCTTAGAAAATCGTTGTCCTCGAAGATTTATATGTGGAAACAGTAGTTGAATATGAAGGAGTGTTTCCCATATAGCATCATCTAGTTACATGTCATGCCACTGAATTAATACCTTTGTGATGGACCGAGAGAGAAGATGATGAGTGTGCTTAATGATGATGGCCTCTGGCTCCAAAATGATGGATCCTTAATTATCCAGTTTGGGTAAAACAATTTGTGCTCTAATGTTGGTGCAAACCACTTTCTTAAGATAGGAGACATGAAACACTGGGTGAATGCGAGAAGGAGGAGGAATTTACAACTTATAAGCAACCAGCCCAATATCTTGAAGAACCTGATATGGCCCATAGAACTTTGGAGAAATATTCTGATGCCCTTTGAGTTTCAAGGAGGATTGTTGATCCGGTGGATTAGTCCTCTTTTAAGATCCAATATGGTACGATGGTTCAAAGAAGCCACGGGTGAAAAATCAGACAGGGAAAACACAAAGAAGCCGTGTAGATCGGGGGTCATAAGAGATATCCTTTCGCACCATTAGAGGTCAGAAGAGCATCTTATTCCGCAACGGCGGGTGGCCAAATGATTAGTCTATCCACAAAACAAATTGTAGGTCGAAAGACATTCCCTTCCGCAACGTCGGAGCTTACAAGCATTTCCATTTCCGTAACGGTGGAAGCTTAACGGACTTTCGAACGGATCGGAAGTCAAAATGCTTCTGGCAGCCGCAACGGCAGAAGCTTAACGGACTTTCAGAAGGATCGGAAGTTGGAACGCTTCCGGTAGCTGCAACGACGGAAGCCCAAAAACTTAAGAGATCGGAGAAATAAGTCAACAGAATCGGAAAAAAAAATGGTACGCCATCCACAACTGTGGAAACCAAAGTAACTAAAGCCTCCAACTCAAAAACCAACCGACAGCTGATATGTGATTGAGACCGTCGGAGCCCATTGCTTATCCTCTTCTGCAATGGTGGACGAGCATATGACTAAATCTTCCAATTCAAATACTCAGCAATGCGTTCGCGCGGGGACATTTTCCAAAACAGTTTTGCAGTTTGGTACACAGTCTTGATGTCGTGTTTCAGGGAATGGAACAGACACATCGGCAATGTTTTTACCATGTGATTGTAACATCAATAAGGAGAGGAACAGGTTGCTATGATGACTAGTTGGCATTTGGCAGGGGATGTGAACAGTCGCATTCTCTTTGGCACTTTGGCTCATTTGTAATGGTGAAAAGGAGGCTTAAATAAGGGAAGCTGGCGCCCAGAAAGGGGGGACAGAGTTCGTTGAGAATGCAAGCTTGGAGAGTTTGCTGTAAAACTATCCACATGCTTTTTGAAGTCGACTATTCTCAGTTATAACTTGGCTTCTTTTGTCTATTGAAGTCCAGTCTTGTAGCTTTTAGAGAGGAGTCTTGAAGACTTTCTATCCAGCATTCTGTTTTATAGTTGCTGAAGTTGTTTCCAGAACCATTTTGTACCATTTTAAGAGATTGATTGGATTGGTACCCATTGGAGAGGGACTCGGAGATGTAGCCCAGTGGAGGGGGTGAAATCCATTATCAACTTCTGTTTGTGACTCTATTTCTATGTTTTCTGATTGGCATCTGTTTATCAGTGTTGTGGTTTTCATTCCCATTCTGAGCATTTAATTTTTGTTAATGATGTTCCTTTAAGTAACCTGTTGCATGCATTCTTTTACAACAAGATTTTAATGCACTAAAGTTGAGGTCCTACGGATCATATTATGGTATCAGAGCTGGTTGACTATTGTGCAAGTTTTTGAATGCTTACCAGGTCTAGGTTAAAGGTTGGTGAAGGAGAATTAGTTGAAGGAGATCCTGAGATTGGCTCCAAGAGAACATTCTCAAGAACCATGTCTTCTCCACAAGGGGAAGAAGAAGGACATACCGAACGAGAAAAACCTGTCATTTCTAAAACTGAGTTTCTGGAGGCTTTTATGAACATGAAATCCATGATGGAAATTCTACTCGATGAGAGAGAAAAAAGGAAGAAGAAAGAAGAACGATCTTCATCCAGAGATGCAAAAGTGAAGCGGGAAGAAAAGGGTAAAGGAGTAGGAGGTGATGGTGATCCTCCTGATACTAAATAGAATTTTTCTTCTTCTCATAATGCAAGTCCTAATATGCCTTATTTCAAATTGGATGTAAAATTTGAATTACCTATTTATAATGGAGATGTAGATGCTGAAAAATTAGACAATTGGATCAAGCAACTTGAGGTATATTGCAGGGTGCAGGGCATTAATGATGACCCTTCTAGGATTCAATTGGCCGCTTTGAGAATGAGTGGAATGGCTCTTACTTGGTGGGAGAGCAAGATTCAGCAAGATCTTAGAAAGAATGGTAAAATTATCTCAGTTTGGAATGAATTCATTGAAGTATTAAGAAAGCAATTTTATCCTTTAGGTCACATGCAACAAATAACCATGAATTGGCAAATGTTTAGACAAGCTAAAGGACAAAGCATTCAATATTATACTCATGAATTCATAAAGAGGGCTATTGCATTGAATGTTTCGTTAGATACATAGGAAACTCTTCTTAAGTACATTGGCGGCATGCATTCTTATTTGAAACATACCTTGTTGATGTTTAATCCCAGTAATTTGGATGATGTATGTGTTCAAGCTACCCATTTAGAAGCTAAGGGTAAGCATGCTAATGATACCTTTGTGAAGAATTCATTTAAATTTGACAGCAAATCGAAAGGTCAAGATAAGGGGAAAAAGAAGATGGCTACTGTTAAGAAAGAGGGTGAAAAGACTACATGTTCGCATTGTCAGAAGGGACATGATGTCTCTAAGTGTTGGAAACTTCATCCGGATTTAAGGCCAAAGAAGTATGGAGGAAACAAAGACAAAGGAAAAGAAAAATCTATTGCAGCAGTTATTTAAGACTTGGGATCCGACTCAGGTGATGAAACAAAGGTTACAGCTGTCGGAATCCAGGGTAAGGATAAAAGTATCTCACTTCCCATTGATGCATAACCAAGTTCTAGTGCAAGTACAAGTTTGGCATCTACTTCTAAGCAAAATGATAAAGATATAAGTGCACTGTTTCATGTTCGTGTCATTGCAAATCACACAAAGATTGATACATTGTTTGATAGGGGTTCACAAGTAAATCTGATATCAGAAGAAGTGGTTAAGAAATTGCATTTAGTTACTGTGCCACATGAAAATCCCTATCCTCTAGGTTGGGTTACTAATGATACACGATTGTAAGTTACAAGGAAATGTGTATTAAAATTTGCAATTACTGAAAAGTTTAGGGATGAGGCAGAATTGGATATAGTACCACTTGACATTTGTGGAATTGTACTTGGGAGTCCATATTTGTATGACCGGAAAGTAGTCTTTTATAGAGAGAAGAATAAGTATCATATTTTTAAATAAGGTATGGAATATATTGTACGAGCACATAAGATTAAAACAAATCTAGCAATAGTCTCCACAGGACAAATGAAGAGGTTGGTAAATGCTAGTAACAATTTTGTGTTGATGATGGTTAAGATGAAAAATGATGAAGTCTCTAAATCTTTTGAAGAATGTGACCCTAAGCATAAATCTAAACTAATTGATATCATTTCTGAATATGATGATTTGTTTCAAGATCAGAGGGGGTTACTGCCGAAGAGAGAGATTTAGCATGAGATACATTTGCAGCAGGATGTGCCACTCCCGAACATAGCCATGTACCGGATGTCTGTAATGCAGAACGAGGAAATCAAGAAGCAGGTTTAGGAGCTAATTGAGAAGGGGGTCATTCGGCCCAGTACTTCTCCTTGTGGCACTCTTATAGTCTTGGTTCCAAAGAAGGATGGGTCGTGGAGGATGTGTATCGACTACAGGGCCCTTAACAAAATCACCATTAAAATCAGGTATCCTCTTCCTCGTATTGATGATTTGCTTGATCAGTTGAAACATGCAACTTATTTTACAAAATTGGATCTGTGTAGTGGGTATCATCAAATCCGTGTTGTTGAGCATGATGCTTGGAAAACAGCTTTTAAAATGAAACATGGTTTGTACGAATGGATTGTAATGCCTTTCGGGCTATGTAACGCTCCTGCTAATTTCATGCGGGTCATGAATGATGTCTTTTGTTCATTCATTGATGATTTTGTAATTGTATATCTAGATGATATCCTTGTGTTTAGCAAAACTTGGGAAGAGCATGTTGTACATGTGAAGAAAATTTTAGATGTACTAAGAAAAAAAAACCTGTATGTAAAAATGTCTAAATGTGAATTTGCTAAAACTTCTTTAGTATATCTAGGCCATATTATTGGTGGAGGCCACCTGTGAGTGGAACCAACCAAGGTTGCTATCATTGTAAACTAGCCACGGCCTAACACTGTTACTGAAATCAGAAGTTTTCTGGGTGCGGTTCAGTATTGGAGAAAATTCATTTCTTGGTTTTATTCCATTGTTGCTCCTTTACATGTGTTGAAAAGCATTAAAGGAATTTTACAGTGGGGAGGCAAGCATTAGAGATCCTCCAACACTTTGAAGGAAAATATTAGCACAACACCAATTCTAACATTGCCAGATTTGCAGCAGCCATTTGAGATCGAAACCGATGCCAGCGGGTTTGCCATGGGAGCAGTTTTGATGCAAGGAAGGAAGCCAGTCTGTTACCATTCAGAAACATTATCTACTGCTATAAGTAACTATCCAACCTATGACAAATAATTGTATGCTTTAGTACAAAGTGTGAAGAAGTGGAAACATTATATCATGGGAAAAGAGACAGTCATACATACTGATCATCAGCCACTTCAATATTTACAATCTCAAACTAAAATACAACAAAGTAGGCATTTAAGATGGATGGGGTTCTTACAACAGTTTCATCTCGTAATCAAGTAAAAAAAGGGAATTCATAATAAAGTAGCAGACATGTTATCAAGGCCACCTACAAATGCTTCAATCATTCTTCAGAACAGTTCATTAACACATGAAAGTTATATTGAACAGTATGCAGAAGATAAAGATTTTAAGAAAGTATATGCATCCCTAATACATGGTAAACGGGAAGAGAACTATTTTGTGCATGAACAAATCTTGTATCATCTCAGTAAACTCTGTATTCTAGAGAAAGAAAGAGTGCATGTGATCCGAGAGGCACATAGTTCATTGATTGCGGGACATTTTGGTGTAAGTAAAACATTGTATGTATTGCAGAATCATTGTTATTGGCCTCAAATGCAAGAAACTATAGCTAAATATATAAGAGGTTGTGTTATGTGTGCAACAAGTAAGTTTAGCAATAGGAAATTGGGTTTGTACACTCCTCTTCCAGTTTCTTCTCGTCCTTGGGAAAGTATTTCTATGGAATTTGTAGGGGGGCTACCTATGTCTAGAAAAGGACATGATTACCTATATGTCATTGTGGATAGATTCAGCAAAATGTGTATCTTAATGCCATGTAACAAGCAGATCACTACTGAACAAATAGCTCATTTATTATTTCAAAATGTTTGGGTACATTTTGGGCTAACCATGTCTATTGTATCTGATCGAGATTCCTGGTTCTTGGAAAAATTCTAGTCAACTTTATGGGAGCTTATGGACACTAAACTGAAGAAAAGTATATATTTTCATCCACAGACCGATGGGAAAACATAGGTAGTGAACAGAACAGTGGTTCAGCTGCTCAGAGGATATTGTAGTAAGCATCCTAAACTTTGGGATGAGCAGTTGCAGTATATACATCATGCTTACAATCATGCAGTTCATTCTTCCACAAAAAGATCTCCTTTTGAAACTTGTTTTCGGTATCTACCAAAAACACCGATGGACTTCTCTTTTGGCAAAGATGTAGTGGACGGACATCATGATGTAGATAAAGCTTTAAAGTTCATTCAGAGAATCCAAGCAGTGCAGCAGGAAGTTCAAGAATAGTTGGAGAAGAGCCAGGCCAAGTACAAATCCAGGCATGACAAGCATCAAATTGATCATCAATTTCAGGTTGGTGACCGAGTTTGGTTACACATCACCAAAGAAAGAATGAAAGGTGAAGGTAAAAAGCTTAATCCTATCAGGTATGGTCCTTTTGAGATCTGGGAAAATATCGGTACTAATGCTTTTCGCTTGAATTTACCTCCATACATGCAAATTTATTCGGTTGTCAATGTTGAGAATCTTAATTTGTATGAGCCTCCTATGATCATGAGTGAGGAAATTAACATACAGATTCCTTCAATAGATGATTTGGCACCTGAATATATGAGAGAGTTGTAGGATGATGTTATTCTTGACAGAAATGTAAGAACTTTATGAAGGGGGAATGCTGAGTACCTTCGAGTGGGGCTTAAAGGAATGCATCCTAGAAAAGCCATATGGATGGAGATTGGGAAAGTGAGGGAGCTGTACCCTCACTTACTTGCAGAATAATTCAGGATTTTGGTGGTCCAAAAGCTCTCCAATGGGGAGGATTGATTCGGTGGATTAGTCCTCTTTTAAGATCCAATATGGTACGATGGTTCAAAGAATCCATGGGTGAAAAATCAGACAGCGAAAACACAAAGAAGCCGCGCAGATCAGGGGTCGGAAGAGATCTCCTTCCGTGACATCGGAGGTCGGAAGAGCATCTTCTTCCACAACGGAGGGCATCCAAATGATTAGTCTGTCTGCAAAATAAATCAGAGGTCAGAAGACATTCCCTTCCGCAACATCGGAGCTTACAAGCATTTCCCTTTCCGTAACGGCGGAAGCTTAACGGACTTTCAGACGGATCGAAAGTCGGAATGCTTCCAGTAGCCACAATGGCAGAAGCTTAATGGACTTTCAGATGGATCGAAAGTTGGAATGCTTCTGGAAGCCGCAACGGTGGAAGCCCAAAAACTTAAGAGATCAGAAAAATAACTCGACGAAATCGAAAAAAAATGGTGCGCCATCCGTAACTGCAGAAACCAAAGTAACTAAAGCCTCCGACTTGAAATATTTCAGACTCTAGTGATAAGTGTTGATGTAGAAATGGTTCCCTAAGAGGTATGGATCCAACCTCTGTACTACATATGAAATAGCCATCGTTTCCTTCTCATATGTAGAAGCGGATAAATTCTTACCAAAAAGGGATTTGTTGGTGAACACAATGGTATTTTCATATTGAAGTAGGAAAAGACCAAGTCCATTTTCGTAAGCATCACTCTCAATATTGAAGGGCTTAGAAAAACTGGGCATATATAGAATAGGTGTGGTACACATAGGTTGTTTCAACTTGTCAACTCACTCAAGAACATCTTTCCATATAAAAGCATCCGTTTTTAGTAGAGTTGTTAACGAAGCTGAAATCTTTCCATAATTCTTGACAAACTTATGGTAGTAGTTAGTCAGTCCCAAAAACCCATGAAGGATATTTAAGGTCTAAGGATGAGGCCAATTTTTCATCACATCTATTTTGGTAGGATCCACGTGAACCCCTTGTGCTGAAACAATATTCCCAAGATACTCTACTTCCTTCTTCCCAAAAACACATTTAGACCATTTGGCATGGAGATGATGATCAAAGAAAAGTTGTAGTACAAAATCCATATGTTGGAGATGTTCATCCTATGTTTTAATATAGAGGAGGATATCATCAAAGAAGACCAGAATGAAATTTTGCAAGTAGGGATGAAATATTTTATTCACCAATGCCTGGAATGTGGAATGAGCATTCATGAGGTCAAATGGCATGACCAAAAATTCATAGTGGCCATCATGTGTGCGAAAAGTTGTTTTAGGGATGTCATCCTCATGAACCCAAATTTGGTGATACCCTAAACGAAGATCCAACTTGGAGAAAAAATAAGCACCATGAAGCTCTTCAACAAATAGGAATTGGAAACGTATCCTTCTTTGTGATGTGATTAAGTGCTTGAAATTCAATTGAGAGGGACCATAACCCACCTTTTTTTAGGATAAGGAGAACATGTGAAAGAAGGAATTAGTACTAGGGAGAATACTACCTTGCTTCATAAGTCTCAAAAGAGCATCTCAATCTCTGTATTGTGTAAAAATTTGTAGTGATAGGGCTTGATGTTGGGAGGGATGCTTCCAGGAAGGAGTGGAATATTATGGTCCTCTGCTCTTGAAGGTGGAAATCCCAATGAATTAGAAAAAACACATGCATATCAATCCAATGGAGTAGTTGAGACCATTGAAGGTTGCATCTAAATGAAATGGAGTTGAGTGATGACACCATGTGAATTCTTCTTAAGGATATTTTTCATGCGATGCGAAAAAATGATGCTGAGATACCCTAGTTGTAATCTCGTCAATGTGTGTGTTTTCCCATTGACTAAAAACTACATCCACAGTTCAGCAAAATACCATAAAATGGGCCCAAGTGTGCGTAACCACTGAGCACCCAAAACCACATCGCATCCTCCTAGGAAATGTAGACATGTCAGGGTGCAAGTTATAATACCCAATAGAGATTCACACATTATGACACTTCTCTTTGCAAGGAAAGCCTCCCCCATTGGCAATCATGACTTCAAAGTTGGAGCAAGGATGGGAAAAACAATCAGCATGTTTGGTGATCCTAGGGTCAATAAAGTTATGAGTGCTACCAGAATCAATGAGTATTGTAAGAGGGATATTTTTGAAGAAACCCTTGACATGCATGGTTTGTGGGATGGTGACTCAGACTAATGCTTGGAGAGAAATCTCTAGAGGGTCTTCCTAAGCAAGAGGGTCAATAGGAAGATGCTAAATTTCTCCCTCATCATCTACTAGATCCCGAGTATCATCATAAATTTTAGTGGCAGTCAGAGAATTCACATCCAGGAGATATATATTTTTCCTAACACATCGATGTCCCTGGGTGAATTTCTTCTCATAATTATAAAAAATTCATTTTTTCCTACGTTCCTGCATCTCGGCTTCAGACAAATGCTTGATAAGAGTGGTTCTAGGAGCTGGCGAAATTTTAGGTTTTTGGGGAACCATATTTCTGAATGGAACAAAAGTGGATTTGGAGTGTTTTTTTTACCTGATCTTGTCCTCTGCTAACTTATCCAACCCTAGGGATTCTATCATTGTGTTGGTACATAACATTTTAACCTGATATCAGATTGCATCCTTCAGACCACTCATAAAACAACTCATATAGAATTCATCAAGAAATCCTTCTGTGTGATTGGCCAGTTTCTTAAATTATGTCTAATACTCCCTCACAATGTCAGTTTGGTGAAGTTTGGTTAGTGCTCTTGTGAAATCATCAAAAGAACTAGTTCCAAATCATTTCAAAAGGAGTTGGAAAAAATCTGTCCAGTTTGGGTCTGCATGAGCATTTATGAACCAACAAAACCATTAAAGGGATTCATGTTCGAAATGAAAGGATGCAAGTGGGAATTTATTGACATCAAAGTGTTATGTAGAATGAAATATTGTTCTTCCTTGTAAATCCATCTAGTTAGATCATCACCATTGAAGCGAGGAAAATCAAGCTTCAGCCCATGAAAGTTTTCTAGAGGAAGAGAACCCAGTGTCTGCAGAAGACTCAGGTTGTCATCAGTTGCTCATGGCTGAATGTTGAAGATGGAGGCCGAGAATGTTTTGATCCATATTTTTGAGTTTGGTCTTGATGGCAGCAAGTTGTTCTTCCATTTTTTTATTTGCTCCTATGGGAGTGACAACCATAAGCATTTTTTTTAGGGAAATGGGTAGAAAAACAAAAACATAAAGGGTTTTAAAAACAGGAAAATTTCAAGTTGGGAAAAACTCGGTTGGGTAATTGGGTTTTCACTAGGTTTTGGACACTTTCCGAGGGACAGGGAAGCAAAAAATGTGAATTTCAAAAGTGGGGTTAAAGAATGGGAAAATTTGTCGGAGAGGAAAGAGGAAGGATAAATGGGAAACAAACATACTGGAAAAATTTGAAGGTGTTTGGATGATAATTAGAAAAGTTATGGCAAACCCTAAAAATAGACAAATGTGGAATTTGGGACAGGGTCAAGGAAGGAAACATGCATAATGGGATTACAGGGGTTATAGTGAGTTTTCAAGGTAAATGGAGCTAAATGAAAGAATATATAGCAAAAAATCATAAATTTATACTCTTTTTTTTTACTGGTTCAGTGGAAATGATCTGTGGAAATTATGGAAATTTGTGCTTTATTAACTAGAAATGGATATGGACCCCAAGTATGTTAGGATTCCTAAAGGTTCAAGGGATTCACTTGACCACCAATGTTTTCTAACAACTTCCATATTGGGGAAGTACCCCTCACTCCATGGCCCAAGTAAAACTGATAACCTCTTTTCCACAAACTACACCTCTTGGTTTACCACACAGGTGGAACTAGTCAATTAGGTAAGGTCATTTCCCTTTTCTCTTGGCAAGTCGTCTCAACGACCAGCTACTTCAAGGTTCCTGTGGTAGTCCTCACAATGCATTTTAGGGCTATGCTCAATTACTTCCCACAATGCAAATAAGAATAACTATCGCAATAATCACAGCGTAAGGAAGCACTGCAAAAGAAAACAAATTGGAAGAAATTCCATCCAACGAGCCAAAGAAAGTGCTCTGATACCATATGTGAGAAACATGCTACAATAAATAATGAAAATGCACAATATAATAGAAATAGCATAACGGCAGCGGTGTGCTCTCTAGAGGAAGATCGAATTCGACTGCAAGGCCTCCATGACGCGCTCCCTCTGAGCCGCGCTCTCAGCCTCCTAGGGCTCTCATCTCCTGGCCGCCCCCATGGCTGCGCCTGGGGGAGGGCTCTCCCCTTCCTCACCTCTCTCAGCCGAGGAAGCCTTCAAGCTTCTCCTCTCTGCTCCCGGGCTTAAACCTGCTGCGCCCTCCATTCCAAAATTTATTAAGAAACTGGATGCTGTTCTGGAAATTGATCTCCCGACTGACCAGCCAATCAAGATCGCCCTTGCCCTAGCCGAACGAGGACTGGTAGGGCAGTTCATGGGGCTCTGGCCCTCTTCGAAAACCACTGATGATTGGATACAAAGGAACTGGCGGCCTCAGCTCAAGAACAGCGTTACCTGCTATCCGGTGGGACGAGGATTCTTCATCTTTGAATTCATCTCGAAAGAAGACCGAGATCTAGTCTTTAGAAACGGGCCGTACTTCATGGGATCCCAAGGGCTGTACCTCAACAAATGGACTCCGGACTTCAATGCTGAAGTAGACGTCCCAAAGGAAGTGCCAGTGTGGGTAAGACTCCCAAACCTTCCAGTTCATTGCTGGAACCCTCAAACCCTCGAAAAAGTGGGGAATGCCCTTGGGAAATACATAGACAAAGCAGAGAACAAAGGGCAGTATTCATGCGCCAGGATTTGTGTGGAGGTTGATCTGGAAGCTGGGCTTCCTGAAGCAGTAAAGTTGAAAGTCGGAGACTGGCACCATTATCAAAAACTGGAT
>LPNX010347443.1:15131-34545 GCA_001517045.1 Pseudotsuga menziesii
TGACCTCTTTGGTTTTTACTTTCGCATCTAACCATTCTGGGGCTTTAGCTTCATTTATCGGACGACTTCCTTCCTGGAACTGTGAAAATGTAGCAGGGAAGTCGGCTGCAGTCATTCGGTCGAGGTCGGGTTTTTCGGTAGTCACGACCCTAAGCACAGAGTGGATTGGTTTTGTTGTTTCAGCATGGTTGGATTTCCATCTGAAGCTTTTACCTTCGGTATGTTCATTTTCCAATTGTAATCGGGTCAACTCGACTTTTGTTCCTATGTGAAGACTATTGTAGTTCTTGACCGGTCGAGGGTCTTGGGTAATTATAGTTTAAAAGATAAATGTCATCATGTAATTATAGTTTAAAAGATAAATAAATATTAACAAATAGGTAGTTGGAGCGGGTACAACCGCTCCAATCTACCTCATAATGTATAAATAATTACCAAAGATAATGCAAAGACGGATTGGACGTCCCTTCCCATATTTCTTTGTCTTTGATCGCTGTGTATGAACTTAATGTATGTTTGAATAATGTTGAAACCCTAGACTTCAACATTGGCACCGTTGCCACCTCTATCCGGTCTAGGTGACAGCAGCAGCGGATGGAGGTGGTCGAACCTAAAGGAGAAGATGTCGTGAAGATGAAGTACTGCTCGTGCATTCGGGAACCTAAAGGAGAAGTTTCGCAAGAACGGGATCAGCTTGGTTAACTCGCAATCGGATCTATCCCCTTCGAATGCTTTAATGGCGACGGAGTTGGAGGGATAGAGTTCGCACATGAACGGCAAGTCGTCGATGAACACAACGTTCTTCATATCTAATCCAAGATATCGGAGCTCTTTGAAAGATTTACCATCTATGTTGCTCTTGAAATCCCTGGAGAAGTACATTGTGAGGCATTTTTCATAGTTTATCTCGTCCAGAAGAATAGCAGCTCTATCCGAAGTTCTCATGGTGAAAATAACAATCTGGAATATTTTCGACATCTTCCCCAAGAACCTCTTCAGCCCCGGCCGAAGGTAAACATAGCCCGTTATCGAACTCTCTGACTCGGAATACGACCTCGATTCAGCTAATTTGTCAAGAACACTATATGTTTCAAGCTCAGAATCTATGGAAACCGTGAAATAATCAGAGCCAGCAGCGAGCAATTTGACCCAGCATTCATTCAGCAAAGTGTCATCCATGTCGGTTTTCTGCCTCGGTTTCAGAGATCAGATCGTAAATATGAGCCAAGGCGAGAAGAGAACAAGGCTATTTGCGCGGTATGATCATCCAGCTTCTTCGGAATTCCGGATTCAAAATCATGCAGTTCAGAGAATTCGGTGGCGAGCAATACCCGAACGTCTTCGGCCCAAGAGGCGAGGACGCGAAACTCATACAAGTGTAGGAGCTCCTCGTCGTCGGGATCGCCGTCGAAACGCGTAATGGGAATAGCGTTGCAGGGATGAAGGGAGTAGCGGAAAACACAGTCGTCGACGATAATCACTTTTCTGATATCGCGTCCAAGAGAAGAGATGTCTTTCAGTAATTTCCCATCGATTTCTCTGCAGGAATCTCTGTAGAGGCGGTGGGTAATGTAATGTGCGTTGTCCCCTAAAATATGGTCGAGTATTGCGTCTGTCTTGGCTTCACACCGACTAGCAGTTTCGACCAGCAACCGACTAGTCGTGTCGACCAAGCCATCGAATGATCTGGTCGACCACCATTTCATCGACCCTGTCCCGACTTCGGATCAAAAATTTTGATGCATCATGAGAGTGGTCGATATGGTCATGTCGGTGGGAGCATGTCGGTTGAAACATGTTGGCTGGAGCAGGAAATTCATACTCTCACAATAGAACCAGACGACGACGATGGCATTCAAGCAAATATCATTCACCTACACAGCAAAGTGCTTCAATGAACATAATGACAATGCACCCCTCATTATCAAAATGCTGAAACTGTTCCTAGGTTGTGACCTCGGAAAGCCAGAAGATAGAGAAATGACATAGAAATTCGAAGAGCCAAAAGGCCCCGCATGCCTGAACCAATGGAGATGTCGGTCAGATGAGCCCGGGTGAGGCTTTAAACCAAAAGGCCTAGTTGCGGAAGAATATGGTTTCCCGCCGTTGTGAGAGGATGAGACTTCGATGGACTATTGTCAGATTGAAGATGGAGGCTGAAGAGTAACCAGTCACTGTAGAGCCTTGTACACATGCATTTTCCTATCAAGTTGGCGGCTGTTGCGGCTGAGTTACCTATGCAGACCGGTATGCATGGTTGATGCACAGTGAGGACTACTCCGCAGTAGCAGAGACCCAGGACGTTGATGCAGTTTTATTTGTTTTCTTCAGGACGAAGAAACATTTTTTTTGTGGGGGAGATGTAGAGGGGGCTAATTACCTCCTAAATGTCATCATGTAATTATAGTTTAAAAGATAAATAAATATTAACAAATAGGTAGTTGGAGCGGGTACAACCGCTCCAATCTACCTCATAATGTATAAATAATTGCCAAAGATAATGCAAAGACGGATTGGACGTCCCTTCCCATATTTCTTTGGCTTTGATCGCTGTGTATGAACTTAATGTATGCTTGAATAATGTTGAACCCCTAGACTTCAACATTGGCGCCGTTGCCGCCTCTATCCGGTCTGGGTGACAGCAGCAGCGGATGGAGGTGGTCGAACCTAAAGGAGAAAATGTCGTGAAGATGAAGTACTGCTCGTGCATTCGGGAACCTAAAGGAGAAGTTTCGCAAGAACGGGATCAGCTTGGTTAACTCGCAATCGGATCTATCCCCTTCGAATGCTTTAATGGCGACGGAGTTGGAGGGATAGAGTTCGCACATGAACACAACGTTCTTCATATATAATCCAAGATATCGGAGCTCTTTGAAAGATTTACCATCTATGTTGCTCTTGAAATCCCTGGAGAAGTACATTGTGAGGCAGTTTTCATAGTTTATCTCGTCCAGAAGAACAACAGCTCTATCCGAAGTGCTCATGGTGAAAATAACAATCTGGAATATTTTCGACATCTTCCCCAAGAACCTCTTCAGCCCCGGCCGAAGGTAAACATAGCCCGTTATCGAACTCTCTGACTCGGAATCCGACCTCGATTCAGATAATTTGTCAAGAACACTATATGTTTCAAGCTCAGAATCTATGGAAACCGTGAAATAAACAGAGCCAGCAGCGAGCAATTTGACCCAGCATTCATTCAGCAAAGTGTCGTCCATGTCGGTTTTCTGCCTCGGTTTCGGAGATCAGATCGTAAATATGAGCCAAGGCGAGAAGAGAACAAGGCTATTTGCGCGGTATGATCGTCCAACTTCTTCGGAATTTCGGATTCAAAATCATGCAGTTCAGAGAATTCGGTGGCGAGCAATACCCGAACGTCTTCGGCCCAAGAGGCGAGGACGCAAAACTCATACAAGTGTAGGAGCTCCTCGTCGTCGGGATCCCCGTCGAAACGCGTAATGGGAATAGCGTTGCAGGGATGAAGGGAGTAGCGGAAAACACAGTCGTCGACGATAATCACTTTTCTGATATCGCGTCCAAGAGAAGAGATGTCTTTCACTAATTTCCCATCGATTTCTCTGCAGGAATCTCTATAGAGGTGGTGGGTAATGTAATGCGCGTTGTCACCTAAAATATGGTCAAGTATTGCGTCTGTCTTGGCTTCACACCGACTAGCAGTTTCGACCAGCCACCGACTAGTCGTGTCGACCAAGCCACCGACTGATCTGGTCGACCACCATTTCGTCGACCCTGTCCCGACTTCGGATCAAAAATTTTGATGCATCATGAGAGTGGTCGATATGGTCATGTCGGTAGGAGCATGTCAGTTGAAACATGTTGGCTGGAGCAGGAAATTCATACTCTCACGATAGAACCAGATGACGACGATGGCATTCAAGAAAATATCATTCACCTACACAGCGAAGCGCTTCAATGAACATGATGACAATGCACCCCTCATTATCAAAATGCTGAAACTGTTCCTAGGTTGTGACCTCGGAAAGCCAGAAGATAGACAAATGACATAGAAAGTCGAAGAGCCAAAAGGCCCCGCATGCCTGAACCGATGGAGATGCCGGTCAGATGAGCCCGGGTGAGGCTTAAAACCAAAAGGCCTAGTTGCGGAAGAATATGGTTTCCCGCCGTTGTGAGAGGATGAGACTTCGATGGACTATTGTCAGATTGAAGATGGAGGCTGAAGAGTAACCAGTCACAGTAGAGCCTTGTACACATGCATTTTCCTATCAAGCTGGAATATATGCTCACATATGATACCAGAGCAGGAGATCAAGGACTGGTGGGAGAAAAAAATTGCTAACTATCTACAAAATTACGCGAGAAGGAACAGATTGACAGTCGCAGAAGCCAAAGCCCGATTTTTCACTGAAACTCACGAAAAATTTGTCGAATCCGTGCCCCACCTACTGAAGCAGCTTTTGGATGAGAAAGCCGGACAAGACTAAAGAAGCATAGTTACTCCAGAAACTGATCCGAGGAGGACGTACGAATCTCTCGGAGTGGTTCGAAAAGATAGCCGACGACTTCTGCGAGGAACAAGCAGTCGAAGACAATAGAGGATCAAATAGTGATGGAAAACACTAAGCTGCAGCAGTTGGAACGTGAGGCACACCAGTGGGTTCAGCACGCCCTTCCCAACTTGGAGAAAGACGACAACATCTGTCTGCAGATGAAGAGACTCCTTGAGACTGCGGAAGAACACAATCAGCTGCTGGGCCCCAACATGGAAAATATTGCAGAAATGGCAATGGCAGAGAAGATGTCGGTACTCTCCAATCTTACTACTCTGACTATCGACATTCAGAAATCCTTGCAGACATGGACGGACTTTCAACACCAGCTTGCCATTACAGCACCAGCAATAGTCGAAGTCTGTGTACAGAGAAGACCAACTATTCGCTTGCACAGCCCAAAACTGATGGTTGATGCACATATATTCCATTGATGCACAGGGTCGATCAAGCCTTGATGGCTTGACTATTGCAGTTCCATTGAGGCTTTGCCATTCTTCATATTGTAAGGACAGTCGGCGGTGGAATGGTCTCCTCGTTCCTGGCAGATGTCACAAAACGCTTTTGTCTGTACAAAACGGACATCTTGTCGACTGAATTGCTGTCGACAGTTATCCTTTGTATGTCCGGCTGTTGAATAGCTAGTACACCAGATGTCTTGGTTCTTAAGTGTGAGCTCTTTCAAGGACTTCTGCATATTATCCAGCTGTTCTTCCAAGCGATGGTCGGTCGGGCAGGCAGGTATGTCTTCATCCATCTCGACCTGCAAAGCTTTTGTCAACGCATCCTCATACGACTTGAAGGTCTCCAGACTGATGTGTCGGCGAACTTTCTGTGAAAGTCCTGCAAGGAACCATTGAATGAGTAATTGTTCGTCGATGACATAGTCCAACTGACTCAATAGATCCTTCCATCTTTTATCATAATCGCGGACTGTTTCTTTTGGCTTCTGTTGGGTCGTCTTCAGCTTCTTGGCTGCCAGGTGTTTAGCATCGGGAGTCTTGAAGAAGGATAGGAATTGCGTCTTTATCTCTGATTTTGTTGCTCTAGGTTTCCTTTCAGTAAATGTCATATACCATGTGAGAGCTCTTTTCCGAAGGGCTCCTGCGAACTGGGCTATTTGTCGGTCTTCTTCTGTGACTTTATTAGCCTCCCATATCGACTCGCAGACAAACCAGTGTCGTCTGGGGTCTTCGTCACCCTCATAAAGGGGAATCTGAGCAGATCCGTGACCCATGTCGGAGTCACTGTCACTACTCTCTGATGATGTCGGAGGTGGAGGTGGGGGAGGGGGTGGGGGAGGTGGTGGGGGAGGTGTTGTAAGGGGTGGGGTTGTTGAGTCAGCCGAATCTGTCGGGGTGACGATGGGGTTTTGGTCGACGGAACTTGTGCTTCCTTTGGGTGTCGACTCGTTTTCGTCGAATAGCGGATTGGTGATAATTTGTCTTCTTAATGACCCACTGTCACTTGGTGTGCTCAGGTCTGACTCTTGTGTATCTTCGGAAGATGTATGTGGCAGGGGGGGTGCTCCTTCATGTGTCGGGAGGAGCAAGTGGATACTAGGAAAGGAGGGCGCCTTTTGAAATGTCACCCAATTTCCTTCGATCGGTCGATGTATTACAAGATGTTGACCCGGGTATGGTTCATCACCTAGTCGGCTCCAGAGTGTGATGTCGCCAGCTCTTAGTCGAAGGTCATCTTCAATAATAGTTTGTGTTCTGGTACGCGGACTTACTGTGGAAAGGGTCACTCCTTCGTCGGGAACAATTAGTTGGAGAGCTTCTGGCTGCTCTATCCATATTTCATCATCTTCAGGGGACGCCGCTTCTTCTTCTTCGCCTTCTCTGCGTCGGTCATGACCTGACTCTGGCGGTACTTCATCATGGTCGGTCTCCCTAGGGTTTTGCTGTAGCTCTGCGGCCCTTTCTCGTCTGGCTTCCCTTTTCTTCTGTCTTTCATCCCTTTCGATTCTCTTAATGTCCGACATACTGTAGTACAATACTATGCCTTCAGTTCCTCTTTGGTCGATTATGCATTACTGGCGACGACGACTCTGGTCGACTAGGATCCAATATGCTCTAGGTTCGACACACGACCAGCTACCCCCCCATGGCCTACCCGACGCTTTTTAGAAAGCTCGGATAGTGTCTACTTACTCAGGAAGTATTCCCACTCCCTTTCAGCAATGAATTTTTCCCACTACTTTTGCTTCTCCGCCCAGTTAGTGTTTGAGGGTGGGTCTAGTAATAGAGGTCGAGGTTCAACAATGTGCCCTGCTCCTTTCTCTATTAAAAACTTGAACAGTAAAGCTGGAAAGGAACACAAGAATTGATCAGTAAATCCTGTGAAAAATTTCTGTCGGACGGTTTCCACAGAAGTCCTGTCTTCGACTGCTTGTTCCTCGCAGAAGTCGTCGGCTATCTTTTCGAACCACTCCGAGAGATTTGTACGTCCTCCTCGGATCAGTTTCTGGAGTAACTGTGCTTCTTTAGTCTTGTCCGGCTTTCTCATCCAAAAGCGGATTCAGTAGGTGGGGCACGGATTCGACAAATTTTTCGTGAGTTTCAGTGAAAAATCTGGCTTTTGCTTCTGCGACTGTCAATCTGTTCCTTCTTGCGTAATTTTGTAGATAGTTAGCAATTTTTCACTCCCACCAGTCCTTGATCTCCTGCTCTGGTATCATATGTGAGCATATATTCCAGTTATGTACTACCGCCAACGGAACCAATGTTGTAATCCCAGAGATCACATAAGGTTACCAATAATACATACAAAAATATACATAGATGCAAGAGACAAGAACTGCTATGATGAACAGATTATATTATTCTCAATAGATCATACAAAGCCAAGAACTGAACTGCGTTCTTGTGTGGCTCAACAGCCTAATATACATGTTACAAACAGTTACAATCATAACTACCTGTCGGTTCACCGAACCGACACGACTATTAGTTAACAGACTAACTACTGTGTTTACTTAGCCGACCGACGTAGTCGGTCTCGCGACTTAGTCGGCTGATCGACTAAGTCGGTCTTCGTTCAAGTCGACTTATGTCGACTTGCTCCTTCTACAACATTTCAAGGAATTTGGGTGGACAAAACTCCAGAAAACCAAAACCCTAATTTGCTCCTAATCCAGTATTGTAGGATTTCAGCTCAAGTTTCAGATCCGACATCTTGAACCTGGTAAGATCTAAAATCTTTTGTATTTCCATTTAAGGTTCTCAGTTAAGATGTCTCATCATACCAAGCTTGATGAAAAGCTTGAGGGAGATGATAAATTCCGAGCCTAGAAGTATAGGATCTCCCTGGTCCTCGAAGAGAATGAATTATACTCCTACATTCATAAGGAGGTTCTAGTTCCAGAGGGAGATGAGGAAAAGGCCTTACATAAGAAGAAGATGGTTATGGCAAAGAGGATCATTGCTGATTCTATCAAGGATCACCTTATCCCATAGGTGTCCTCTCTCAAGACACATAAAACTATGTTTGATGCCCTAACCAAATTGTTTTAAGGGAAGAACATAAACTGGAAGATGAATATGAGAAATCAACTAAAGAATGTGAAGATCCAGAATGTAGAGACCATCCAGTCTTACTTCTCAAGGGTTTCTCAGATCAAGGAACAATTGGAAGCAGTAGATGAAGAAGTGGAGAATGCAGAAATTGTGATGACCACCTTGAATGGTCTCCCTAGGACATGGGACTCTTTCATTCAAGGGATCTATGCTAGAAAGAAGTTAGTCAAGTTCAGCAGACTATGGGAAGAATGTTCTCAAGAAGAATCTCGGATAGCAGCTCGAGAAGAGAAAATGGGAAGTGAATATCAAGCTCTCATAGTACAATCCAAGAAATCCAGATCCAACCACCACAGAAGTAAGTACTCTTATCATAGAAGTAACTCTAGAAATCCTAGAGAAAGGTCTAAGTACATTTGCTATACATGTGATGAAAAAGGACACTTTGCTAGAGATTGTCCTAAGAAAAAAAGTAGCTCTCACAAGAAGAAGGGAACCAAGAAAAGACATCATGCTCATGCTGTAGAGGATGATGAACCATCCAAGAAGAGATCCAGATATGAAAGTGAAGATTCTTCAAGCGAGGATGAATATGTTTTGATCTCTGTTCTCACATGTAACATTACTCATGGAAGTGATGATTGGATTATAGACAGTGGGGATTCCAAACATATGGCTGGATTCAAGGAATCCTTTGTGAAACTCTCAGAACATGAATCACCTCACAAGGTGAAGCTACGAGATTACTACCAATATCCAATAAAAGGTAGTGGGGAATCCTCCTACAAATTAGACTCTAGAAAGTCTCTAACAATGAAAGAAGTATTGTTTGTGCCAGGACTCAAGAAGAACCTTCTCTCCATATAAGCATTGGATGCAAAAGGAATGAGGGTTGCATTCATAGATGGTCAAGTCATCATGTGGCCAAAAGGAAAGACTATTGTTTATGCAATAGTGATTGGTGAACAAGAAGAAGGTTTGTACAAATTGAAGGGCCATCCAGAACAAGCTTTGGTCCATGACACAGTAGAGCCAAGTGAACTTTGGCATAGAAGGATTGCACATGTGCATTATAGAGAACTACCTCTTGCAAGCAAAGCTATTGAAGGTCTTCCAGAAATGCAAGAAAAACATGATGGGGTTTGCAAAGGATGTGCGAAAGGAAAGAACACAAAGAAGACATTTCCAGGTAGCGAAAGCAAAGCAAAAGGAATCTTGGAAATCATCCACTCCGACGTATACAGTCCTATGTCATCAAGATCACTAAGTGGGTATGCATATTATGTTTCTTTTATTGATGATTTTTCTAGCAAGACACGGGTTTACTTCATAAAGAACAAAGATGAAGTATTCAGCAAATTCAAAGAATTGAAATCCTTGATCGAGAACCATACCGAAAAAAAGATCAAGAACTTTCGATCAGATAATGGCGGAGAATTCACTTCAAATGAATTCAAAGAGCTATGTAAAAAATTAGGGATTAAGAGGGAGTTTTATACTCATAATCCACAATAGAATGGGATTGTGCAACAGAAGAATAGAACTATCATGGAAGTTGCAAATGCAATGCTTCATGATCAAGATCTTCCTATGCATCTTTGGGCAGAAGCTGCTAGAACAATGGTGTATGTACATAACCATACTCCACATAGAGTACTCGAGAACAAGACTCCTGAAGAAGTCTTCTCTGGCAAGAAACCAAAAGTCAGCCATCTCAGAATATTTGGCTGTCCTGTAAACATACACATTCCAAAAGAGAAGAGAACAAAATTAGATTCTTCAGGAAAGAAGGGTATATTTGTTAGATACTCTGAAAGCTTGAAGGCTTACAGAATCTATTTCCTAGGATACAAGAAGATTGACATCAGTAGGGATGTGACATTTGATGAAGACACAACTTACAACAAATCCAAAAAGAGAATTGCTGAAGAACCTGAAGAAGCAGAAGCACCCAGAATTCATGACACAACCATGAACGAAGAAATTCAAGAAGAAGATCGAGAAGTTGAAGAACCACAAAGACCTATAGATCCACCTTTGGAGAAGAATCCTCATAAGATAAAACCTGATTGGGTACAAGAACTTATCCAAGATGCAAAAAGATATGGGGCTCGAGAAGAGAATCACAGAGAAAGGAAGAGAACTAGATCATGTTCCGGGTATGTAGCTTTACTATATGATTTCATTGATAAAGAACCTTCCAGTTATGAAGAAGCGATAGAACGGAAAGAATGGAAGGATGCTATGATCGAAGAGTATCAATCGATCATGAAGAATGATGTTTAGGATGTTGTCCCAAGACCAAAAGAGAAGTCAGTTGTGACTTCCAAATGAATCTACAAGATCAGGCATGCTGCAGATGGTAGCATTGAAAAATATAAGGCAAGATTTGTGGCTCAGGGTTTGTCTTAGAAAGAAGGAATTGATTATGAAGAAACCTTTGCACCTGTAGCCATATACACTTCCATCAGATCAGTACTTGCTCTGGATGCAGTGATGAAATGGAACATACAACAGATGGATGTCAAGACTGGTTTCTTGAATGGTGTAGTAGAAGAGGAAGTGTATGTGGAGCAGCCACTTGGTTTTGAGACACATGATAGGGAGTCTCATGTATGCAGATTGAAGAAAGCCCTGTATGGTTTGAAACAGGCACCTAGGACAAGGTATGATAGAATTGATAGCTTTCTATCCAGTTTGGGCTTTACCAAGAGTAAAGCAGATTCCAACCTTTACTACAAGGTTGAAGATGGCAACCCAGTGATGCTTCTACTATATGTAGATGATCTATTTGTGACAGGTATGGATGGGTTGATTGCTGATACGAAGAGAAAGCTTGCTGCCAAGTTCAAGATGAAGGACTTGGGTATGATGCATTATTTTCTAGGTATGGAGGTGTGGCAGAGTGCGGATGGAATCTTCCTTGGATAAGGGAAGTATGTAGTAGAGATCCTGAAGAGGTTTGGGATGATGGACTGCAAAGCCATGGCCACACCTATGGCATCGAACCTGAAGCTATTGAGTGATGCTTCATTAGAGTTAGTTGATGCTAAGATGTATCATCAGATGATTGGGTCATTGATGTACCTGACGAACATGAGACTAGACATTTGCTTTGTTGTGAACACCTTGAGCCAGTTCTTGACATATCTAAGAAATGTTCACTTAATTGCTGCAAAGAATATTTTGAGGGACCTGAGGGGTACAGTTGATTATGGGCTCAAGTATGAGTCGAATCAGAAGATTAACCTAGAGGGTTATGTCGATTCAGATTGGGTAGGTAGTGCCATCGATAGGAAGAGCACTTTAGTATGTTGCTTTAGTATGGGATCAGGTGTGATCTCTTGGTTTAGTAGGAAGCAATCCTGTGTGGCACAAAGTACAGCTGAAGCAGAGTATGTCATAGCTTGTTCAGCTAGTTGTGAGGCAGTATGGCTATGGAAGCTACTGTCTGATATATTTGATATCCAGCTGGATGCTACTTGTATACATTGTGACAACTACAGTTGTGTGAAGTTGTCAGAGAATCGAGTGTTCCATGACAAGTCGAAGCATATCGAGATCAAGTATCACTATATTAGGGATATGGTGCAGAGGGGAGCAGCGAAGCTCTAGTATGTTGCGACAGAGGAACAGATAGTTGTTGTATTAATGAAGCCATTGGCTAGGCTAAATTTTGAGTACTTCAGGGAGAAGCTTGGTGCTCTCCAGATCGAGGTTTCCTCCAAGAGAAAGTGATGAGACCCATAGCCATTCTGACATGGTGAGAGGATTGGTTCCTTCCATGGTCAGATGTAAGGGCTGAGCCATTCTATCATGGTGAGAGGATTGGTTCCTTCTATGTCAGATATGAGTGCTGGCCATTTTGTCGAGTCAGACAGATGTAATGGCAACTGCCATTCTGGGAATAGAAGCACCTAGTTAGTTACCAAGAAAACTCAATCTAGGACTGAGAAGCCATTCTGATGTGATAGAGGGATGTGTTCCCACTTGATCAGATGTAAGGGATGAACCATTTTGTCATGGCTAAAGGATTAGGTTCCTTTCATGTCAGATGTGTGAGTTGGCCATTCTGACGAGTAGGTAATATGTAAGGGAAACTGCCATTCTAGGAGTAGAAGCGCCTGGTCAGTTACCAGGTAGCTCAGTCTAGGACTGGGGGCCATTCTGATGCGATGGTGGAATTAGTTCCTCCATGATCAGATGTGAGTGCATGCCCTTTTCGATGTGGTGCTTCATGCATGGTCATATTGTAAGTGCAGAGCCCTTTTTGATGCGGTGCTTCGTGCATGGTCAGATTGTAAGTGTTGATCCCTTTTTGATGCGGTGCTCCATGCATGCTCATATTGTAAGTATTGAGCCATTTCTGATGTGGTGCTTCGTGCATGGTCATATTGTAAGTGCTAAGCCCTTTTGATGCGGTGCTTTCATGCATGGTCGATTGTAAGTGCTGTGCCTTTCTGACAGGATGAGGTCGGATGTAAGTGCAGAGCCTTTTCGATGTGGTGTGCTTGCACATGGTTGGATATAAGTGTTGAGCCTTTCTGACAAGATGAGGTCAGATGTGAGTGCTAGGCCTTTCCGACATGATGAGGTCAGATGTGAGTGTTGGGCATGCCTTTCTGACAAGATGAGGTCAGATGTAAGAGCTAGGCAGGCCATTCTGACTTAAGTGTCAGATATAAGCACTGATGAAGACCTACATGAAGGGTAGGCCTATAGAATTGACTCTGTAGAACTTCCTGTGATGAGAAGAATTGAGATAGCACCATTATGAGATAGCATATGATGATGATCTAGACTTGATGATGATTTAGATCAAGTTATCCAGATGAGATGATCCAGACTTGATGATGATCTAGATCAAGTGACAATCTAGTTGTGATGATGATCCAGACTTGATGATCCAGATCAAGTGATCCATATGAGATGATCCAGACTTGAAGATGATCTAGATCGAGTGATGATCTAGCAGTGATGAGCCAGTATTCATGATGATGCAGATCCCGTGATAAAGAACAAGAAGATGACTTGAAGACTCGAAGAAGAAGAAGACTTGAAGAAGAAGATGACTTGAAGACTCAAAGATGAAGAAGACTTGAAGATAACAAGATGATCCAATTGATGCAAAGAAGAAGACCAGTGCTAAAAATTGTGGCGAAAGAATACCTTCCTAGTTAAGAGGGAGTGTTGATGTATTTGTAACTTTGGAATGTATTCATCTATGTATCTTATGTCTTGTAACCCGATGTTTATTTTGGGATGTATTTATTATGTAATTGAGTCATGCTGTCATGCCCCGATGTTCCGATTGGGAGGATCTATTATGTAAACAAGTCATGTCAAGTCATAGTGGATAACCCTCTGATTGTCTAAGGGTTAAAGTCCCCACAGTTCTGGGGCACTAGGGTTATTAGACTCTCCTAATAGAGCTCAGCCCTAGTAGGGTTTTAGTCATGCTGGGATTAGTATAAATAGAGAACTAGAGTCTCTATTTAACACACTCAAGTGTAGTGCATATTTGAGGAAAGAGAAGACACTGGGGCTAGACAAGAAGAAGAGTACTGCTGTCGGGATATCACTTCTATTTTGGGCTTTTATATTTTGGTGTTGATTCTATCTCTAAGGAAGTTGTGGGGTTTTCTCCTTTATGTTTTCCCCGAGGAAAAACACTGTGTTCATTATATCTTGTGTTTGATTTTTGTGCTTGTTATTCTCTTAGTTAAATATCCTAATAATGCTAGCTTAATTTTGAAAAACTAACACAAACAAAGACCTGTGTACAACCAGAGGAAGGGTAATCATCTCGAAAGAAACAGATAGCTGACAGAACAATGAACACCACTACATTAACTGAGGATGATTTATAGGAACTTGCCAATGCTGTTATGAAATTTGCGCAAGATAACCTCAGCAGTCTAAGGGCCCAACAAGTAAGCATTGCTACCCAAGTCCAGGACCAACTCAATAAGTTCACAATGGCTATCAACAATATCAAGGACACTGTGTAGGCTGAAACACATGGTGTTGATACTAGCATGCCACTAATTACACCAACGTTACTGCCACTAATCAAAGTGCTCATTTAGAAGAAGTCACTTGGAGCGAATGAAGAGATAAGCGCAGGTCCAGGTGATAATAGCACTGAGATATACTTCTCCAAGTTGGTCTTGGAGGAAGTCTATAGCATCAAGCAGGCAACAACAACTGAACTTAGGGTAAGGAAAAAAGTCGTTGCTTACCAGGTAGCAAAGCAAGAAAGGAAGGCCAAGCTGCACAAGGCCTTGTTGAAAGGAAAGGATCGGGAACTGCAGGTGTCCATCAATCTCCTAGTCAAGAAGGAGAAGGAAATATTAGCTCGTGAACAAGGTTGTATCACGTTGGTGGCTTATATTAAGAATTCCATTGCAGCATTCCCTCCAGGGGTTGGGTACGAAGATGAACACTCCTTGGCTAAAGTCACCAAGATTGCGAATATCGCAGAAGATCTTCAGTACCAAGTAGAATATCTGCAAGCCCGACAAATTCCAAGCACACCCGCAGAAGTGCTGAAAGAAAGAAAAAGAGCAGCGTCTGAAGCTGCTAAGAAAATAAAAGAATGATAGGCACTCTGCGCAAAGGCCGCAGACGCCGTTGTGACCATTTGGGAAACATTGCTCGAAGATTACAAAATCAAGAAAATAAGGCAGAGTGTACGAGAAGCAGATGAGTGCATCAGTACTGCAAAGATTAAAATGTGTTAGCTGGCCCTCCAACAAAAGGTCCTTAAGAATGCAGATATTAAAATCCTACAGCAGGAAGTGCAGGCCCTTCACAAATAATAAAAATCTAAAGAAGCCATGGTTGAGGCATTCCAGTTTGAAGCTGAGTAGCTCATAGGGCATATTTAGCTAGTGCAACATAAACTTCAAAGCATAGTGAAATTGATAGCGGAGGAATCCTTGGAACATGCCCATTCTGATGGTGTGGAGCAGCTGGCCGTGCAAGCAAAGGAAGCTGTAGAAAAATTTGCTAAGCTTGAAATAATGGTATAGGCATTCCAAGACAAGGTCCATACTGCTGCATAGCCTGAACCGGCACCAGTGGCTTAAAATCATGCATGAAAATAAATCCAAGGCAAAAGAAATAAAAATGAAAATTTGAAATTGTGGAGGCAACCATAGCGCCGCGTGTATGTAACGATGATGTGGAACTAGAAGCAGAATTTGTGCAGAAATGATTATGCACATTAAATCCCCCACCAAACCGGTTATGAAACAAATAATGAAAATTCCAAGACAACTGACAAGTACTGATAGATCGTTAAATGCATCAAGATTCAACGGAGATTTGATGCTTGAGACAGGACAACACTGCAGGTGGATCAAGTGTGGGGAACTCTGTAATGGTGGCCGTCCAACTCATCAATACTTGATCACAATTGTTAGCACCCAAAAGTGACGATGTCGATAATCATAGCATACCTAAGAAGAAAATCCGGTACACAAGATGAAGGTCTTGTCCTAATGATGCACCTGGATAAGCTTGCATGGAAGATGACCCAATGATCCTCCTAGAAGATCGAGGCTCCCTTGCACCAAGAATACATCACTGAGTTGTGCTGATAAACCACCAAATGCAGTTACAAATGGGTTGGGGCGCTGTCATGCTAAGCATCCTTGTGGGCTAAAGCTGCTACTACAACTTTTAGTGTGTCGGGTCTATCTAGGGACAATAAGAAGGAATATGGTGATAGTCTCCTAGTTAATTCGACCTAGTGAGAAGTCTTTGATGAAGTTGTCCTTGGATATTATTAGATCAGTAGATTAGTGGTCCTCTTGGAAACACTAGAGTGGAATCCAGTAGGGACTAGAGTTTCGACCCAATTTAACAAACTCTGCAGGGTCCAAACCAAAGTCCCTACCATCTTTCACAAAGTCTGTAGGGTTGGAAAGCGAGCTCATTTTCCAGCAATCCAGGAGGGATCTCCTTGTATCAAGGGATTGGGGAAGGGAAGTAAGGCCAGTTACGACTTGTAATTTATGTTTCTCAAGTGAAATTTGTCAAATTTTGGCAAATCACTCACCTCCACCACCCTGGATAGCAAGGATTTTTTGGTTTTCAATATGGACAAGTCTTCAAAGTACATATCTATGGCAACAAGGGTGGTGAAGAGAAATATGTAGAAGAGATGAAATCAAGGAAGAACATCAAGAGAACAAGCAACAAAAAACCACCACAAGCATGCGTAAAACCCCAACAACATGAGAATGGTGGAAGAACTAAGGCCACTGGGATTGATGTGTTGGAATGGGACACTAACCACCCTTGGTGAAATTGGAGGAAGACTATGATAACATGATGAATGAGTCCCATATCAAAGACAACATTACTGTTTGTAGGGATCTTGGTCCCAATAAGAAGCACATAGCTTACCTTGTTTTCCCAAGTGAATTCTGAACTTAAACCCTCCATTTCCCATCCTATAGTGGTGCCAAGAAACAAGCTGTATCGGTGTGCTAACCTCGCAAAGCATTGAAGTATGAGAAAAAGTTTCACCAAGGGAACCTGAAAAGAGAGAGAGAGAGAGAGAGAAAGGAACAGGGACTTTTTTTTTTTTAACAAAATATGTCGTGCAGGTCATGCCGCTTCATATGTCCCTTGCTTCGTGGCTTAGGATGAGCCACAGGTGAGTGTTGGGGGCCTGTTGGCCTGGGAAAAGGGCATAAGGAGGAAATTTGCATGCGCAACCAAGGCAAATGCACCGCGTGCATGATAGAAGAAAAGGAAGACCACGAAGGATGTAACGGGCCCACGAAGGAAAAATATAGAGGCACGTGGTGAAGGAAAGGAAAGCATAGAAGCACGTAGGGGAAAACAACTGAAAAGCGATGGATGTAGAATCGAGATCATGGCCATATACGATGGCATAACCCTGCAGCTACACATGTATGAGAATATATTTCTAAGTCAGGCCAATAGCGCCTCGTGTCAAGTCATGATCACCATAGTTGTAGCCAAAGGGGTGGATGATGGTGACAACTAACAGACTGTCAGTATGTAGTTGGCCCTGCGTGGCCATGTAAATTAGTATAAATAGGAGGGATGCAATAGTTAGAAGGTTGGTCTATGTGGTTTTCGTTTATTCTAGTTTAGTTTTAAGTAGTAATTTTCTATTCAGTTGTAATCCATGGAGAGGGATGTTGTTTTGTTGTAATGTCATAGCGATCAGAGAGGAGGAGACTCATGAAGAGTATAGTAATGATAGAGGGGTTGTTGAGCCGCAGATCTGGCTACTATGTGAGCAGACCGCTAGGAGTAGAAGTAGAGTAGAAGAGTGAACCAAAGAGCATGAGAACTATAATTCTGAACTTCAAGACACATCTCAAGATCAGTCTACATCCCGCAGACTGCAAGGTGTTATATCCTTTCTCATGCCAGATGAAGAGCACCTTGGTGGTTTTTCCCAGATGGGTTTCCACGTTATCTCTTGTGTTTGAATGAATGGTTTATATGGTGAATCTTTAATGTGATTGATTACTGTTTTCTTCAATAAAATGTTGAATGTTGCTTGAATCTCTGTTATTATCTTGCAATTGGTAGATCAATGATCGGAACACATTGTTGAAATGAACCTATACATATATATATATATAGATATATCGGTCTGTATGATTGCTATATATATATATATATATATATATATCGGTCTATACAATTGCTATTTTGAATCCCAACTCAAGTCATAGAGCTAATTGATGTGAATCAACTGTGCCGCATGAGTTGTGCCAGCTGTGAGGTGGAAAGGAAGGTCAAGTCACGCGCAATGACATATGTTTGTGCTCGATCGTGCAGAACTGAATCCTTTGTCCAACCATCCTACTGCCTTTGTTGAGTTCCTTGGTTGCAAGCCAAGGGACTATACTCCCTCGACAATCATGGAAACATGGTTCCGATGGTTACCCATCTATGAGATATCTCATATGAGACTGCGCCTGCTTCATAGGTGTTGCCGATGGGGCTTGCTCTATTGGGCCGGTATCTCAGGTAGTTGTTGGATCAGCGGGTTGTGCAGAACCTAGGTCACATGAGTGGGGAAAAGTGGCCAATATAGCCCTACAGAGATAGAGATTAAATACTGGAGTATGATGGATCACTGCCAATTTTTTATCTATGATTCATTCTGTGGAAATAATATAATCTATTGTGTATTGATTTGAAATCGTTGTTGCATTTTGACCTTTTTTCTATTTTACACTACTGCAATTCTAATGAATGGATTTGTGTATGAATGGGTAATGAAATGCGTTTTGCTTATGGATACTGTCATCTTTTATATATGTTTCCCCACTGGTATATCTGTTGAAATAATGAATACTTTGACAGACTAAATGGTTCTATTTTGAGGAAGCAAGTAGATTAGATCTAGAAATCTAGATAATGAATGTTTTATGCCCTAAACCCTCCTCTATACTATGGAAACTTGGTTCTAACAGCTCTCCCTCGAACATCTCGGGTGAGACCTCATCTACTCTACAGGTGTTGCTAGACAAGGAAAAACCTGTCTAGCCCAATGCTTAGAAAGATCACTAAGTGTTGAGCATTGACAGAGTGGAACCCCTGTCGACTGGGTTTTGTTGGTTCAGGATTTCACCAACATCATCTAAGAATATTTTTGAGACTTTATTTCCCCAACACACTTTTTCTAAAATTAATTTGTCCCACATTCTTTCTACCACCAATCGCACACCCTTAGTTTCTTAAAAAATACCTATTTCTACCCCTCTTTCCACTTCACCTATTCCTTCATCATCATTTGAATTGAAAACTACTTCCATATCCTCCCAAACCCATTCTTTAGTTTCACAATGTGATAGTTCCCCCATCCTCACTACTTCTTCCCAACCTACCAAATCTATCCCCACTTCCATATTTTCAACCCCTACCTATATTATTTGCACACCCCCCACTAATGATTCCTTCCATAAGTATTCAGATCCCTAGCCCTGAAACTTCTCATCCTGCACCCATAGTTACTATTCCTAAGGGAGACATCTCAACAACAGATGAGATGAGGGATTTTGGTGAAGATGAGGTTGTATCCTTAGGGCAATACTTCTGGAGAAGAAAGGAGAAATTTGTGGTTAAAAAAGGATCAAAGAGTTCCACGTAAGCAAAATTCAATAAAGGTTCTGTTGAGCCGCAAAAATACCACATTTTATTCACTTTTTATATACCATTTTTCACCTTATTCCTATCTTATCCTTCCATAAAACCACGGGGAATTCACTTAGTGAACCTCTCACATAGCATGTACGATCATGGGATATTAAATAATACCCTTAATTTCCAGAGATATTGACCCAAACTCTTTTTGTTGAAACC